>CAJQZJ010032834.1:6516072-6543082 GCA_907164525.1 Lophiomys imhausi
GGCAAAGAAACCTCACAAGCCGTGCAGATGACATCAGTAGCCATGAGGAGCCTTGGAACTACTGGATATCTCGAGAAATCATGTAGACCCTTGAGACTGCCAAGGATCTCAAGATAATGCAATATACAAGCCAGAAAACTTCACATGGCCCTCTCTTCCTCCTGCCCTCTCCAACTGAGAAGTCATGCTGAAGAAGTACATAGCAAGGTATCCCATTAACAGAATTTAGGCTAGAATAGCCTAAGGCAAAGGCATGGCATAAAATCTGCTGAGAGAGAGAGTTCTTCAATACCTGGACATTTAATGCATCCATCTAGGGGCCACAGAGACTGAAACTGTGATTGAGGTGAGCAGGCTATGGAAACTGCTCAGACAAGTTTTTGGCTGTGAGGCTTCCCTGTGGGCAAAGGAAACTGTGGAGAGTCTTAGCTGATGGAAAAAGCCATCCTCAGATTGGCGGTTGGAACTGACTGACTTTATAAACCCGTAACGATAAATTGGCCTTGTGAACTGGCAAAGTTAGGCCCAATGGATACTAAGCTTCAAAAGGAACTGCCTGTTAGGACTGCAACATTCCAAAATGGCTATAGGACCAAGTCATCCTGTATGGACCTATGCTAAGAATATTAATATCCTTTTAAGAAAATTAAAATAGGATTAGTTAGGTGTTCTTAAATAAGTATTAGGGTGTACTTAGGTTATAGGTTTTAGGTTATAGGATTTCAATATTTTATAGAGTTTGTTAAGTACTAATAAATAAAACTTTATAAATAAAAATATTCTGTTACACTATTCTGTACTGTATTTTATGGGAAAGAATAAAGAGATCAACAGAACATGAGAGCTAACAGGAAAAAAAAAAACACATACACACACTTAAAAGAGAGTAAATGTAGCCGGGCGCTGGTGGCGCACGCCTTTAATCCCAGCACTTGGGAGGCAGAGGCAGGCGGATCTTTGTGAGTTCGAGGCCAGCCTGGTCTACAAAGCGAGTCCAGGACAGCCAGAGATATTCAGAGAAACCCTGTCTCGAAAAACCAAAAAAAAAAAAAAAATAAGAGAGTAAATGTTGATGAATGAGGCCAGAAAACCCAGTAAATCTGGCCTTAATAACACACGTGACTTGATCTACATGCAAATATGTTACTAACACAGACTTTACACCTGCACAGAATTAACTGCAAATGGATCCTACACCCGAATGTCAAGTGCCAAGTACAGAACTTCTACAAGACACAATGAGAAACTAGAGCTCTAACAGTCAGCAAATCTGCCTTCCCTGGGGACAGTAAAAGCAGCTGAAGCGCACACGGCATGGTGACATTAGCAATAAGGATGTTTCACACAAGGGCTCCTGCTCCCTGTCCTCTGCGAAGGTGCAGCCAGGGGAACTAAGTGTGGAGGGATTTTAATTCAGAGCATGGCTGCTCTGGCAAGAGATCACATCCAAAGTCCTTCAGGTCCATGTGATCTGAGAGAATACAGACATGCCTTTAATCCCAGGAGACAGAGGAAAGCAGATCTCTGGACTCTAGTCAGTTGGGTTGAGTCACTGAGTTGAGAGGCAGTGAAGTTGGAGTTCAGCTGCTGGCAGTTCAGTTGGTAAAATTCACTGGCAGTTTTACCAATAGAGTTTCACAGAGACAAACTTAAGAGAGAACAAGCTGACACAGGTGAAGACAGAACAAGCCAGAGAATGAGAAGGAACCAAAAGATTAGAACCTATTGCTAGAGTTAGTTTGAGGTCAAGCAAGAAATTCAGAGAAGTTGAAAGGAGTCAGTTTAATCAGTCAGCTTGGAGAGGAGTTTGAGGCAGAACCGCAGAGTTGAACCAGCCAGCCAGTGTTCAGAAAGCACAAGAAAGGGTGAGTTTATTCAGCAGGAAGTCTCAGAGGCTGAAAACATTCTAGACCTAGATTAGATTGTACAAAGGCTAGAAACTTCCAGGACTAGGCCTAGGTTAGCAAATGGAAACGGCAAGCATCCAGGGCGACAATTACAGCAGGCGAATAAAAAATACATTAAGAACTAAGTCATTCAGAGGTCCCGCTTCCTCCTGGGAGGTGCAGGGACCTCACGGAACTGACAGGAGCTCACGGGGCGCCGAGTCCGGCAGCCGGTTCCGCACCAGGGACGATCCGCACAAGGGCTCCCCCGGCTCCTCCCCGCGTGGAAACGAGATCCCCGCTCACCATGGCAAAGATTCCGAGATCGCCCTGCTCTCCTCACAATTCCTAGGAGCAGTCACAATGCAACACACGGAACCAAGAGACTCCTTCTGTCCCTTAGCCGAGCCTGCAGTATGGACGACAGGAAGTGCCCCCCCCCCCCCATTCTGACTAGCGGGTCCGTCTGGAGGCCCTGATTGGGTAGTGAGGATGTGACAAGAACATCTCAGAGACAGAGTGACGGGAAGTGTCACAGCACTGTGGCTCCCAGCCCTCGCGTCCATTCCAGGCACAGAACTGTCCCAGACCTGCAGAGGCTAGCATCGCAGTAAACATGCGCCTGTTAGGGAACAGCATTTCCACTAGCCTATTCTCAGGGGCCTAGCAACAGCTTACGTCATGATCTGATGCCATCACCTGGCACAGCCGCCAGGTGTCTCTGGTGAGCCTGATGTGTTCAGCTGGATTAAAAGACCCTCAAGCCAGCCCAGCTCTCTGTTCTCTCTGCTCCCCCCAACTGCATGCTCCAATTCTCTCTCTCTCTGCCCTCATGTTTCTGTTCCCCATCTGTCTGCCTGTCTGCATGTCCACTTGTCTTCCTCTATCCCTTTCCCAGGACCTCACTCCTCCCCCACTCCCCCAATAGACCTCTTTTACACCAAATCCATAATTGGGTCCCTGCAGTAATTTCTCAGGGGGCACACCTTGGTTCTGCCTGCCAAAGATTCTCCCCCTCGCTGCATTATATTTCAGAACATCGCCAGGACTGCAAAGTCGACCCTGAACTACTGCTGTACCCAGTAGGCACTGCTCCTTCCTCTGGGCACAAGGTCTCTAGCATATGCAGATTATTAAACTACATGAAGTGGATCCTCCTGCCTCACAACTGAAAGGGTGCCCGGACTATCTAGATCAATTTTAAACTACCTGGTTGATATTCACCAAACATTAGCATTTTTTAAAAGGCTCAGTCCTGTCTCAGCTGCACAAAGTCAGCCAAAACACTAACATACATGTTCCCAACCTTCAGTGGTGGCATTGTCTTATCATACCAGCACTTGGGAGATGGAGTCAGGACATCAAATGTTTAAATGCCTGGTATATAGAGTGAGTTCCTGGAGAGCCAGGGCCACACAAAGAAATCCTGTCTAAAAAACAAACAAGTAAGCAAAAAGTTTAAACTATCTTGGTCTATGACAGCAAATACCAACAGTTAGGGCCCCCAAAGATGGGGTGACCAGAGTGAGGATCTGGGATGAGAAGACAAAGATATAAAGTTGACATCAGCATAACCTGATGGCTCATGTTAAGCAAGTTTATTAAGATATACAGCTCTGATGCACTATTTATAGGTGGAAAAAAGACAGTCAGCAGAAAGATGATTTAGCAATGTTGGCTAGAAGAACTCAAGATACCTCAGAGTAAGCACACAGTGGCCATGAGACTGATGACCACAGATTCTCAGGATGAAGACCCAGTTCCCCTGACCCCTTCAAGATGCTTGCTCAAGCACCAGACCAGACCTTACCAAGTCTGCCCACAGGAAGGACGCAGGTAATGTTCCCTTGGAGCTTTTATCAGGGCATGTGAGAAAGCCTTGGATAGGCCTCTCTCCCAAAAACCCCACCTCAAACCTAAACAAATATGGAAACAAATGAATCAGCGCATGGAAAAGTAGGACTTGAAAGAAAGACGACTGTAGATTGGAGATTTAATCACAATGATGGGGAATAAGAAAGTATTATTGACACCAAAAATTTATTTTTAAAAACCATAATTGAAATGTTTTTGGCTAAATTATGTTTTTTAAAAGGCATACTGAAATTGCTAGTTTCCCACATGAATATGGAGCTTCGAGTGGCGGTCAAGTCAGGAATCCCACTACATGGAAAATTGAGGCAGGAGCTCACTAGTTTCCTGGTATGGTTATATACAGTATATGACAAAATACTTGGGCAACTTAACTGTACCCTGCCTGCCCAAAACAACTTTTGTTTGAGGTTAATGAACAGATGCTGACCAAGCATGGGAGGGGCTCTAGAAAAAGTGTCTGTTATTTTCTACCCCAAAAATGAAAATAGAGTTACTACAACAAATATACTGAGTAAGTGGATTAGAAGGGAGTGCTGTAACAGGAACCAGCTGATTGACTCAGAGTAAAGGCACTTGCAACCACATTTGAGATCCTGAGGTCAATACCCAAGAGAGAAGCCACTCTTCCAACTTGTCCTCTGACCTTTACACATGTGCTGTGACATGTGTCTCCACACACCTCTCAATGACTCAACTTCAGAATTTTTAAAAAGAAAAGTGAAAACAAAATATGGAAAACAAAAAAAGCACCAAAACAACAATAACAACAAGAATCCAGCCAAACAGCTGGATGTGTTAACAGCTGGATGTGTTAACAGCTGAATGTGTTAGCACAACCATTGACCAAAACAGAACTCCACCACGCTGCCAGGGTGACAATAGGAGCCAAAGCACTCACAGTTAACTTCCTACCACATTATCAAGTTATCTCTGCACAGCTTCCTGAGGGTAACACAGGAACAACTGGAGAGATTTTCATGGAAATGTTTATCTCCGGGGTACTTTCTTTTAGATTAAACAACTAACTCTGGGTTAGCAAAGAAAAAATACTAATTAAAGAAAGATAAGAAGCAAAAAAAGTTGTAATAAGGTGAGTAAGAATCATGAATACAGAGTCTGTCCAATCACACCCATAGCAGGATGCACCAAGGTCTGTCTCTGGTGTAGACTTTACTTCAGGCCTGCTCAGGCAGTGCTTACACAGCATCCAGACTGAACACTGAGTCTGCTCTATGGCCATCAGCTCTTTACTGAACTTCTTTGTGACAGGAACTGTTTATTGTGGGCACTTCACACCTCTGAGGACCTCAAGAGAGGACTGTTCACCATACATCTGAGCAGTGACTCCCCTATGGGTGAACATGCTGGATGTCACGCATGTGTCCTCCACACTGCTGACCTGTGACATTCACATATGCTTTTGGATCTCCATAAAGGTACTGGGTATATGACAACCATCCATGGCCAACCTCCTACTGTGGTGATGTACTGGGGGACAGGTGCTTGAGGGCTTGACTGCATGCCTTCATGGGATCTGACAGATCCCACTCCTCAGTCCTGAGATTCACCACCAAACATCATCAACATGCTGTACTGTTTTCCAGCCTCCATATCCTGGACTTTTAAATTTCAGGACAGGCCACTCCTTCCTGCCAGCTGTACAAGTGAGCTACACAGGGACCTTCTTGTCTGGGAGGTGAAGTGATACCTTGCTCCTTTACTGCCCTGATGTTTTGCTCCTAGGCCTGTGTCCCCAACACCTGAAGCACTGACTACAGGAAATCGGGGATGACTTAGTGATGGGGCCCCTTCCCCTCCCAGGACCTTAGGAGAATGTACCTGAGCTCAGAGGTTCACCTAGGAGGGTCAGAGGAAGCATCTGATCTGGTAAGAACAATATGGCAGCCTACAGAGTGAAGTGAGAGGATCCCACTATCCCAGCTAAAAAGCAAAGTATGGTGACTTGAACCTATGCTGGCACCAGCCACCTGCTAAGTCAAACCTCAGCTCTGACCAGCTTCTTGGGGGCTGAGGTCTCATTTGGGTGGCACAAGTCTGGTTTGGCTATGAAACTGAGAAAGGACAAAGGGACCTGAGAGTTTCTGGGCTAGCCATACTTCAGGCCAACCGTGGGAAATGTGCTATGATGTTCTTTTTTGTAAAAAGAAAGTTTGATTTAAAAAAACATGTACCAGCCAGGCATGGTGGCTCACGCCTTTAATCCCAGCACTTGAGAGACAGAGGTAGGTGGATCTGCAGATCTCTGTGAGTTCAAGACCAGCCTGGTCTGCAGACTGAGTTCCAGGATAGCCAGGGGTACACAGAGAAATCCTGTCTCAAAAAAACTATATATTTTTTTTCAAAAATATGTAATCACATAATATATTATCTTATAGAAAAGGCCCATCATCTAAATACAGGATTTTGCCGGGCGGTGGTGGCGCACGCCTTTAATCCCAGCACTTGGGAGGCAGAGGCAGGCGGATCTTTGTGAGTTCGAGGCCAGCCTGGTCTACAAAACGAGTCCAGGACAGCCAGAGATATTCAGAGAAACCCTGTCTCGAAAAACCAAAATAAATAAATAAATAAATAAATAAATAAATAAATAAATAAATACAGGATTTTAGTCAACTCAACATTGTGAGATCAAAGTGAATTATTTTTACTTAATAAAATAATTTTACTAGGTAAAAAAAATTTACTGTATTTACTATGGAGCCTCTTATTTATGAGAATTACATATGGATATACAGGTCTATTTTTCTCTCAAACCTACATCATTGCAGAAACTAGGTAAACCAAATTAAGCTTAAGTTTTTTTGTTTGCTTTGATTTGGATTTTTGGGACATGGTTTTCTGTGTAGCCCTGGTTGTCCTGGTACTCACTCTGTAGATCAGGCTGGCCTTAAACTCACAAAGAACTGCCTGCCTCTGCCTCCCAGGTGCTGGGAAAACATACATTTCTTTTTGTTTGTTTTTTTGAGACAGGGTTTCTCTGTATAACAGCTCTGGCTGTCCTGGACTCTCTTTGTAGACCAGGCTGGCCTCGAACTCACAGAGATCTGCCTGCCTCTGCCTCCCAAGGGCTGGGATTAAAGGCGTGCACCACCACCGCCCAGCACATAAGTATTTTAACATCATGCTCTTATTGTTTTATTTTCTTAGTCAGGTTCTCACTCTGTAGCCCTGGCTGGACAGGAACTCACTCTGCAGGCCAGGCTGGCCTCAAAATCCTAAAGATCTGTAGACAAAGCTTTTAATAATCCAATGTATCCATTCTGCTTTCTTTACTGTACTTAATTTACTGTGCTTAGTACTTCTACCTCCCTTCCACCCCCCACCCTAGGTGGGAGAGAGAGAAGGTTAAAGGGAGAAGGGACAAAGTTCTCTTTGAACTACTTCCTGCTGATCATTGGATTCTTTGGGGGTAATACTAGTCTCATTAGAAGTCCAGCAAACCAGAAAACCAGGAGACAGCAGCAGGAAGAACAAGCACCAGTTTGAGGAAGCAGCAACAACTGGGAGAACAGCAACCGCTTTCTACCTTGTAGCCCTTTCTCTTCTTTGTGGAGCTTTCTCCTACTTTTTTGTTTTGTTTTTGTTTAAAACTTGTCTCTTTTCTTCTTTTTTATTGAAAAAAATTTATTTTGTGAATTTCACGTCATGCACCCTGTTCCCTCCCATCTCCCAAGTACCCCCAGACCCACCCTCCACCCTTGCAATCACTCCCAGCATAAAAAATAACAGCTCATTGTGGAAGCTTCAGTGTATCTCAATATGTCTCACAATATTCCCTTGTCCACATATTCTGCTTGCAAATGCTCATTAAAACAACTCCTTGGTCTGGTACAGGGCCCTGATTTCTGCTACTCTGTCAGTACTGGAACCTCACTGGAAATCCTCTCAGATATGCCATAACTGTCCTGTGTCATGGAGATCCTGCAGTCCTGGGTTGGGGAAATGACCTCTTCTTGCACTCCAGCATTTCATCCATGGAGTAGATGTTGGGATAGGCCAACTCAAAGCATTGGTTCTGGACCTGCAACCCCCACTTTCATGGCCAGTTCTACTATGGAAAGGTGTAGGGCCTGCTCTCCCAAGTGCTGCAGCATATGAGGGGCAAGGACAGCTCTCTGCTCTGGTGACCCCTTCTGGGCCAGATTTCCTGTAGGCCAATGGTGGTGAGGGCAAAAGGGAGAGGAGGGCATCTCTCCCTAGCCAACACCACCACATAGCAGACAGAAGGCAGGGCTGGCTCTCTCATTCTCTCTCTCTCTCTCTCTCTCTCTCTCTCTCTCTCTCTTTCTCTCTCTCTCAGGACTGGCTCACCCACAACTCCCACATCCAGGGCCAGGCAGAGTTCTTCTAGTTTCTGATTTGTTTCCTGTCCTGGGAGCCCATCTGGTGCTTGCTTGGTACTGGTCTTGTAGTCATCATAGGCTACCCCATGGTGCCAAAGTGGTGTTGGTATACAGCTTGCTTTTTTTTTCAAGGAAGGTTAGGCTACTATTTATTCAGATGTTCATAGGTCAGAACACTGAATGTATATATAGCTTCTCTTCTCTCTGTCACCTACTGATGCACATGTGACATAGCAGTCTCCTACTTCTCTGTAGAGCCTTTTCTCTTCTTTGTAGAGCCTCTTTACTCTTACTTCTTTATACAGTTTCTTTTCTCTTACTTCTTTGTAAAGCTGATTCCCTTTTACTTCTTTGTGAACCTTACTTCTTTGTGGAGTTCTTTCTCTATTTTCTCTTTGAAGCCCTCTTCTCTTTGGGACTCTGGCTTTTTCCCTCCTTTGTACAACCCCCTTCTCTTGGGGGCTCTGGATTTTTATTCCTCTCTCCCAAGTCCTCAGAGTTAAACTAGCTCACTGGTTAAGCCATGCCCCTGCTAGCTCACAAAACCATTAATACTTTATACCTGAGTCTTAAGCAGCCCACCTGGAATTAAACAAAAACATTCTTACAATTGGTTTTAATAAACTCCCACCAAAAAGATCAGTTTGCCTCTGCTGCAGAGTGCTAAGATTAAAGGCCGTGCACCACCAGCCGGGCAGTGGTGGCGCACGCCTTTAATCCCAGCACTTGGGAGGCAGAGGCAGGCAGATCTCTGTGAGTTTGAGGCCAGCCTGGTCTACAAAATGAGTCCAGGACAGCCAGAGATATACAGAGAAACCCTATCTCGAAAAACCAAAAAAAAAAAAAAAAAAAAAAAAAAAAAGGCATGCACCACCATGCCTGACTTGGATTAATTCTGTGTATTTAGTCACCAAATAAAAAGAAGCTGGCCGGGCTTTGGTGGCGCAAGCCTTTAATCCCAGCACTCGGGAGGCAGAGGCAGGCGGATTTCTGTGAGTTCGAGGCCAGCCTGGTCTACAAAGTGAGTCCAGGACAGCCAGAGATACACAGAGAAACCCTGTCTCGAAAAACCAAAAAAAAAAAAAAAAAAAAAAAAGAAGCTGGATTGGCACACAATTAAACTTTATACTGAAGACACTGTGGCAGGAATATCATTGTGAGGTTTGGCCAAGACTGGGTTATAATCCAGACCCTATCTCCAAAAAACAAATGGCACAACATTAGCAGCCTCTGCCACCTCAGCTTTTGGTCTACTAGTGTCACTCTTTGTCCTGGAGTCCCCAAGGGAATATGGAATCATGGCTTTGCCAACTCAACATTCCACTTCTTTGAAAGTCAAAATTCTTCCCATTTCAGCACACCGACGATCTGACAGTTTTAAAGTATAAGCAAATACAAGTACTGAGGCAGCTTGGCTCTAAGCCTGTAACCATGACCCTTTACCAAGCTTCCCAGTAGAAGGGCAAAGGTTGCTGGGCCCTGCTTGTCTCAGCCTGGCCACTCACAGAGCCTCTCTCCTTGTAAGATTATAGGTATGTCCAAAGAAGTCTTCATGCTGAAAGAGGCTCTGGAAGTGCAGCAGGCTGCCTCAGTCAGATCTGAAGAGGAAGAGGATGACCTGTGTGGCCAGGTGACAGCCTTGCAGCAGGGCATGGAGGGACTTTCTCTGTGGAGCCAGGGATAGGTGATGGGACCCACAAACAGACCAGTGAGGGTACAGACAGAATCCAGGCTGGTCAGGACACCTCAAGGACACGTCCCTGTCTCAGGCATTACTCAGGTGCTGAGAGGGGTGGTGTGGGTGTCTCACTGTGGAAGGGTCTCTCTTCCTGTTCACCTACTCCCTCACCCCTCCTCCCCTATCTTCTTCCCTTCTTCCTGTCTTCCTTCCCCATATTCCTTTTAAGGCAGCATCTCATGTAACCCAGGCTGACCTCAAACACCCTACATAGCCAAGGATGAACTTGAACCCCTGATCCTTCTGCCTATCTCTCTCCCTCCCGTGCCTATGGGAAGCCAAAGGACACTGTGGTGGCTTTATACCACAGGCATCTCCTGTGAGATGCCATTCAGGTGAGTCCCCGGAGTCCTGGTTCAGTCTCAGGTGTCCATTATGCTTCATAATTCCTCTGTCACCACCTGGGCCTCAGTTTCCCTTCTGTTCTTGATCAGCCTTGTGGCTTTTGGGAACATCCTTGTGCACTAATCTCCCTCATGAACCTTTGACTCCCTTGAGTTTGAGTATAGGGACTTGCAGGGGACAGAGGATCACCCAGCAGAGGCGTCAGGGTATGTCTCTGCCTCTGTCCCCTCCCTCCTCACTGCAGGGACAGATGGACAAGGACATACAGTGCATTCTCAGCTAGATCCTGCAAATGCAGCTGCTGCAGGTCCAGGCCTGCTGGAGACTCAGCTCAGCTGTTCAGTATCCACCCTTCACCTCCATAAGCTGAAGCCTCAGGGACCACCTTGTCCAGCCTGCAGGGTCATGAAGATCACTTGTCATGCACTGGAGGCCAGCCTGGGGTCTTGCCCAGCTGACACCATCCCACCATGGCTCCCTACACTCTGGGCCTCTGAGTCCCATCACTCTCCACCTGGAATGTTGCAACTCTGGTCATGTCACCTACATCACAGCCATCCCCACAGGAGTATAAGCCCACTGCAAAAGGGAAACATCACCAGTGTGGAGCACTGGGTGAGGGCAGTGGTGGGGCAGGGAGGCTAAGAACATAGTTTGAGCCTCTGGATCCAAAACACAATTATTGGAATAAACATGTGTGTCAATCCAGTATTTAGAGAAACCAGAGATTGCAGTTGTGGCTCAGGGATGAATTCTGTGCTACTGATACCCCCGGAAGAGGTTAGGGGCTGGCATAGTGTACATGAGGTCTTGGGTTCTGTTCCTAACACTTTTTTAAAAAGGGAATAATTAATCCCAGGCTGGATTCTCTCGTTCTTTTTCATTTCAATACTTTTGCTCATCTTTGGGTTTTGGGGGTTTTGTTTTCTTTGGTGAGCTCCCAATTCCACCAGAGCCAAGTCCTTCATTGCCACTTACAGATCAGAGACTAGAGAGGGACAAAGTAGAAAATAAACAGATTCCAGTGTCCTGATCCACTCGGGGTGGAGGCAGTGTGGGCCCCATGGGGGCCTGTTTCTAAAACAATAGAATAAGTGTGGGGTGTGGGTAATCTAGGGAATTATTCAGGATCCAGAGTCCCAGTGTCCTCCAAGAGTCCACCCTGAGCATGTCCAGGTCCCAGGGTCACCTGTGGGTGGACTTGGCCCCATGAGCACCCAGGTGCCTTTCAGAGCCATCCACAGTGCTTCCCATACAGACTTGGTATGACCACACAGCAGCAGAACTGGCCCTGCCTACAAACGACCCCCCCCCACGTCACCCAGTGCACCATCCCCCATGTGCACATGTTCATCACATAGTAAAGGTCACTGATCTGCACCCTGCCAGTGACAAGCTAAAGGCCAGCCTAGAGAACCTGTCTCACACGGACAAAAAGGTTAGAATCCATGGCACCTGGAGAACAATTCCCCCAGTTCCTGAGAGTCAGACTCATTCCCCTACGCAGTGGGACATTCAGGCTTCTTTGTGCTTCTCTGTGGCTCCCCTCAGAAGTCAAGGAAACATGGAAGATTGAAAGGACAATTTGACTTAGACATCAATCTTGTATGCCCTGTATAGCTTGTAAACGTATTTGAATCTTGGCAACTACAACTCTATTACCATTGTATTCTGTTTCTGATAAAAAGTATGAAAAAGTCTGATGGCTCTCAAAAGAATTGTCACAGCTTCAGTCTTGCTGTGGCCCCTCCAAATGGCCTGATTTGGTTCCTCATAATCATATCAGGTAAGCTTGGCCATATACACACAAGCACTTACAAGTGGTACCAGGAACAGGCACCTGAAATATGAGGATTTTAAGGGGAAAAGGGTTTAAGTTGAGGAACTCTTGGGAATCATGTGTACACAAGTATGAAGAGGCAGAAGCAAGCTGGGCAGTGGTGCGGCACACTTTTAATCCCAGTACTCGAGAGGCAAAGGCAGGTGGATCTCTGAGTTTGAGGCCAGACTGGTCTACAGAGTGAGTTCCAGAACAGCCAGGGCTACAAAGAGAAACTTTGTCTTGAAAATCCAAAAAAAAAAAAAAAAAAGGCAAGTGCATTCATTGGAAGTAAAAATTTGGGACAGGCAGGGTCAAAGGAGTAACATTTGTTTGTAGAAGTTCTGCAGACTTTGTTGCTGGAGGAAGGAGATACACTGGGAAAACATCAGTTGATAAAATTCCTGGAATTCATTAGTGAACTTCACTTTTCTTTCCTTGAAGATGGAATCTCTGGATCCCAGAAGTTGGCCCTGCTTAGAAAGAGCAATTCAGGGAGAATTGGATGCAAGGGAACCAGAAAGAAAATCCTAGTGATGCTTTTCAGCTTTGGAAAGAAATAAAGACAGTAATAGATTAAAATGACACATTTAAACTTACAAATACAAGTGACTGGGAAAGAGTGGAACACTGGAACAGGAGGAACTTAGATGCTGAAGACGTATTATCTGATGTCTCTCTGTGATGGGCTGAGGATTCTTCTCATCCTTGTGCTGAGTTTGCTCCTTCACCACCAGCTCCAACTTCCTCTGCAACTAAAACCCATCCATCAAGTGCAGCTCCTGATAGCATGGAATCTTTTCTCGCTGCTTCACATCATCTCTTATTAAAGAAGTTTCTCATCCTCCAAGAAGAGAATTAAGTTTGTCTAAATTTAGGTACAAGTATCTGATGCACGAGGCTCTGCAGGAAACAGGAGAAGATGCCAGTGAGTGAAATGCCCAATCCTAATAACTCAGAGCAATGAGTTAGAAACTACATACCCATTTCACTTAAGGCTCTTGAGGATCTTAAGCAGGCTTGTGTTCAATATGGATCAACTGTTCCTTTTACATTGTCTCTCCTTGATTCTATTTCTGGGGAAGATTTTCTTCCCTCTGACTGGAGGATCTTAGCAAAAGTTTTTCTTACTGGGGTGAATATTCACTGTGGAAGACTGATGGCATTCAGAAAGATGCCATGACAAAGCTATTAGAAACCATCAAAATACTGTGTCCATAATTTTTGAAATTTTAGTAGGAAGAGGCATGTACAGTTATGGGTTGAGGAGCTGTGTGACCAGGGGAGCTGGCCTGGAGCAAGAATGAGGTCAAGGTGTTTCCAAACCTCGAGAATATCTTCTTGAGACTGGAAAGAGTAGGACTGCTCCTTCTCTGCCCTCAGCCTGCATGTCCTGGTGCATGTAGCCTTATGACCATCACTTCTGCCACCCTTGAGGTGGTCAGGTTGAACTTCCTCTCTCCTTATAAGGTCATGTCCAGCAAACACCTAGAAATCCTCTTCATTCAAATAAGACATTCCCAGCACCTTAGCCCCAGTCAATGATGTACGTTCACAAGAAAGTCTCTATCTACTTCCCAAAAGTTTAAATAGCCTTTCTTTCCCTTCACTGAAGCCTGCCTCCAGATAGTCTGTCTCCTTCACTGCCTCCTGAGGTCTCACACTCAGACATTCGTACCTCCTGCTTCCTCCCCTCATCACCCCTCAAAATCCCTCTTCCACACCAGGAATGGGGGAGAAATGGAGCCTGAATGGCATATAGTGATGCTCAATTGCAGACTTAATTTCCTCCTGAGGGTTACAGGCAAAGCAATACCTTAGCTTTACAAGTATGGCATAAGTTCTGGATTCTGGATAAAAGACAGAGAAACTCTCTAAAATTAGAGATGGCCTGAAGAATCATATCAACATTTTGTTTCTCATCTTCTGCAGGTGGTCAATCTCCTGGTGGTTGATAGGGAGGCAGAAATGATAACTGTTAAACAACTGGCATGTGAGAATGCTAATGCTGCATGCCAGACTGCCATTCTTCCATTTCGTAAAAAAAAAAAGGGGGGGGGTTGCTTCTGATAGGCTGATTTCAATGCTGAGATCTGGTTACTGCCCTCTCTGAGGCATTCTCTGATTGGTTGAATAAACACTGAGGCCTGAGATTGGGCAAAGACAGAGGTAGGTGGGACTAAGGCGAGGGCTTCTGAAGCAGAAAGCCTTGGGTGAAAGAAGCCTCCAGTAGCCAGAAGCAGCCTCAAGAAGAAGCCTCCAGGAGAAGAAACAAACAGCAAGAAGGAAGACACATGCCATGGGTTAGAGAAAAGGACGTCACTCCGCATGGCCTGGAACATTGGCCTAGCATGGAGAATAACAGCCCTGGGGATGTTTGTATATTATACGAGGCTTTATTCAGAAATAGAATTAAGAGCTAGCTTAGATGGGCCAAGATTGCTCACTTCAGGCCAAGGCTTGTTAAAATCCATGCAGTGTCTGTGTGCTCATTTATAATGACTGGTTAAGGATTAACAGCCGCCAATCAATTAAATATAACCTAAATACTAGTAAATAATTTAATTATTTCTACAAATGGTGCCCAATTACAATATTCTTAAATCTGGATTACTACTCCCTAATTTCAGAAATATTGTGGAGTTGAAATAGCCTTACCTGCTTTGATAGATAAAACATCTGACATTCTTTATTTTCTGTCTCAGACAACAGCAGCTCTCAATTTCTACATTCCCAGTTTTCTATGTTTATTTTGAATAACAGCCCAAGGGACATATGTATATTATATGGGGCTTTATTCAGAAATAGAATTAAGAGCTAGCTTAGATGGGCCAAGATTGCCCATTTCAGGCCAAGGCTTGTTAAAATCCATGCAGTGTCTGTGTGCTCATTTATAATGACTGGTTAAGGATTAACAGCCACCAATCAATTAACAATAATATAAATACTGTTAAACAATTTAATTAGTTATTTACTACGGGGGTGGATATAGATTACATTTGCTTCTCTGCTGTCATTGGCCTTCATAAACTCAAGGGTTCTCTCTGGCCACTGCCCTCCAAGGCCAGTTGGTCCCTCCATTATTGGCAGACATCTAACAAGGAAAAAGGAATAAAAGTAATAGTAATAGATGTTTTTAATATGGTTATCCTGGACCCATTAAAAGATACAAATTTTGATTCAATCATTCCCTGTCAGTGTTAGAAAAACGCATTCACAGAGCAGTTAAAAGATTTAATGCCTGTTGTTAAAAATAACATGCTCTTGATATAATCAAAGACAGAACAGCTTCCGTAGATAAAAGAAAAAAATTCAGGAGACAATATAAAATAAGTGTTTTGGTAAATTGCTATAAATGATCAGAGACCTAAACTGAAAATACAAACAAATGGCATTGAAATTGAATGTTTAATAGAGACAGGAGCAGTTGGAACAATAATTTCATCAAAATCTTGGCATCCACATTGGCCTCTTCAGGGAGTAAATATTCAGCTTCTTTTTTTTAACATTTATTTATTTATTATGTATACAGTATTTGCTCTACATTTATGCCCAGGTACCAGATCTCAAGGTAGATGGTTGTGATCCACCATGTGGTTGCTGGGAATTGAACTCAGGACCTTTGGAAGAACAGCCAGTGCTCTTAACCTCTGAGCCATCTCTCCAGCCCCCCAATATTCAGCTTCTAAGGATTGGAACCTTATGTCAGGTAAAACAAAGTGCATGATGGGTTGAGTGTAGAGGACCAGAAGGACAAACAGGAAAATTAAAGCCATATATGGCTAATAGAGCCATGAAAATTTTTGGGGACATGATTTGTTGCAGCAATGGAAAACACTGATTAACATTTCTCCAATCCATAACCATACCATAAAAAGAAACAAACCATAAAAAGAACACTTCTGAGACAAATATTAAAAGTATTATCAAGAACAGTCACATGCCGGGCGGTGGTGGCGCACGCCTTTAATCCCAGCACTTGGGAGGCAGAGGCAGGCGGATCTTTGTGAGTTCGAGGCCAGCCTGGTCTACAAAGCGAGTCCAGGACAGCCAGAGATATTCAGAGAAACCCTGTCTCGAAAAACCAAAAAAAAAAAAAAAAAAAAAACAAATTGCCCTACTTTTAAAATGGTTAACTGAGAAACCTGTATGAGTGGATCTATAACAAAAGAAAACTTACATGTACTAGCACAATTGGAACAGGAAAAGCTAAATGTTTAACACATTGACGAATCTACCAACCCATGGAATTCCTTTATAAAAAAAGAACTCAGGAAAATGGAAGATGTTAACAGATTTAAGAGCCATAAATAAGATGATTCAGCAAATGGGCTCTTTACAGCCTGGAATCCCAGTGCCCTCTTGATTATCTAAGTCATGAACTTTGGTGGTAATTGATTTAAAAGGCTGCTTTTTCATAATCCCTTTCCATGAGCATGATAGGGAAAGGTTTGCTTTCTCAGTACCTAATTATAATAACAGTTGTCCAATAAAGAGATATCATTGGTAAGTCTTATCCCCAAGAAATGTTAAACAGCCCTAACTTGTGCCAATATTTTGTACAACAGTTATTAGAAATCTCAGGTCCTAGGTTACAGCAGGGACATACAAGTCTCTTGACCTCCAGGCTTCAAATTGTAAAATTGGTTTAAACAAGCAAATATTCGTTCTGAACACACACATTCTTCACATCTGTCACTCTGTTTTCTCTCTTATATTTGAAAAATTCCACAGAACTGCAGACAATGGGATTGGCCCACTTCCTGTAGGAGAATGTTGAAAGAGTTGTCCAGGATCTGTCCAAGCCTCAGTTCCCTTGTTTGTGAAATGATGAGTTAATGCTTACCTTGCCAGGTTGCTGGGAAATGCTTAAGGAACATTCTTGGCCAAGATCCGGGAAGATTCCTTTCTTTGCTATGTCTTGTGTTAATTAGTTGACTCATTTAGGAAAATCTTTAGATTCTCAGAGAAACCTGCAAGAATTTCCTGCACACCCTTTCCATTTCTGTTGTAGATGGTGTTAAATATTGTTCACAAATTTCCTGTACTAGATTCTCACCCATCTTCTTGGTGGGAAACTTCTCTAAAGGAAGTCAAAGCTGTGACTTTGCAAATAGGACACTCAGCCTTCCTAACTCTTTTACTCCAGTGTCAAAGTCCTGAAATGAGAGCTTGTCATTTTGAATAAAAGTATTATATAACATCAGTTAAAAAAAAAGAAATAATTCATAAACAGTTTCCTCAATCTATAATTTAACATTATATACATGATATCTTATTGGCTGATTGAAAGGTAGATACCTTAGAAAACATGTTTGATGAAGTAAAGAGAATTTTGCTTTTCTGGGGACTACACACTGCTCCTAAAAGAATACAAACAGAAAATTCTATCAATTATCTAAGATATAAGATAGGTTTACAGAAAATTTGACCTCAGAAACTACAAATCAGGAGAGATCAATTACAAACTCTTAATGATTTTCAAAAGTTGCTGGGAGATATTATCTGGCTACAGCCTACAATTGGACTAACTACTGAAGAACTAAATAATTTATTTCAATCATTACAAGATGATAAGGATTTAAATAGTCCAAGAAAAGTATCAGTTAGGCTGAGAGAGAATTATCTCTGGGAGAAAAGAAATTATAGGATGCACATATGGACCATTTGGATCCAAACCTGGATTGTATTTTAGTTATTCTGTCTTCTATTCACTCTTCCACAGGAACTCTTATACAGAGAGAAGATAATATCATAAAATGGATATTTTTAGCACACAGAGTAAAAAATTAAAGACCTATATAGAAAAGCTTTCTGAATTGATTCTGAAAGGAAAAATGAAACTTCATCAATTAGCAGGAATACACCTAGCAGAAATTGTGGTACCCTTTACTTATGCTAAAATTGCCGCATTACTATCAGAAAATGAACACTGGCAAAGAGTATCTGGTAATTTTTTGCAGAGATTAGCAACAAATATCTGAAAAGCAAGAGACTTCAATTTATAAATGGAACTAATTAGAGTCTCCCACATGAGAATTCTCCCCCCCAAAAGGGACAGCAATTTCTGGAGCTCCTACATTCTATACTAATGCAAATAAATCAGGAAAGGCAAGTTATAAATCAAGAAAATTAAGTAAAGTGGTTCAGAGCCCTTATAATTCAGTTCAAAAATCAGAGTTGTATGCCATTCTTATGTTATTATGTGATTTTCATGAATCTCTTAATATAGCTACTGAGTCTTAATATGCAGGAAGTTGTTTTACAAATTGAAACTGCTAAACTTATTGCAGATGATTCAGAATTAACTTCACTATTTACTCAACTACAACAAGTAATTAGAAATAGAAATCATCCATTGTATATAACACATATCAGATCCCATATGGGTCTACCAGGCCCTCTAGAACAAGGTATATTTTAAAGATGTGTTGATCTCAGAATGGAAACCAGGATATGTGTTACATTTAGGAAGAGGTTTTCTCCTTATTTCCACAAGAGAAGAAAGGTTGTGCATACCATCAAAATTGATAAATATTAATTTCAAAAAGGAGAGATCTCCTGAATAAGGACAGGCAATAGTTCATCAGACAGCTTGGTCATTTGATCCAAAATATCTTAGAAAGACTAAAGTTTTCTTCTTCAATAAAAAGGATATTTTTGTTCTTTGCTATTAAAAACAGAGTTAAGAGATTTAAAATGTTTTAAGTAAATTAAAAGGGTTACTACAGTTCAAACATTTTTCTGAATCTCTAAGAGTTGGACTGACCTTGAGCTAAGATAAAATATTTGAGCAGGGTGGTGGTAGCCCATGCCTTTATCCCAGCAGAGACAGGTGAAACTCTGTAAGTTAGTTGTTTTCTAAATTCCAGAGTTACAATGAACAGGGTGGTGGTGTTTCACTTGTTTAGTCCAAGCATTTTGGAGGCACATGCCTTTGATCTCAACACTTGAGAGGCAAAGGCAGGCACATAGGAATTGCAGTGATTTAAATTTAAAAGCCACTTGCAAAAGACAGGCTGAAATTCAAAGTGAATGTCCTTTGTGATCAAAAAATAAATTCACTTAAAGGTATAGTTAGTTTCAATTTTGTGAAAGAATTTTGTTTAATTTCAACTGAAAGATAATACTTTTTCTATGTTCAAAAAACATTTTGCCCTAGAAAAGATATAACCTGCCCCCCCCAAAAAAAAAGGAACCCTAGAGTTGGGGCAGGGTTTTGCTTTTATCTTTTTTATCTTTCCAGAAGAATAAAAGCATCCAACTAAGAAATCTAGAGATCACTGGACAAATGAAACATCTGAAGAAAAAGGACAAATCATCAAGAAAATGATGAGGCCTGCTCCTTTAGCATAACTGCAGCTATTTTGTATCCAGTCTCCATATTGATCATGGGATGAAATTAGCTTCAAGTTTCCTGGTCCAACCTCCCAAATGTAATTTTTCATGCTGGCATGCTGACACTAGAAAAAATTATCCTGAAAGGTCAGAATTGACCCACTGCTACAAATGTCTTACTATGATTGTAGGGAACTATTTATTATCCATACTCTGTTATTCTAGAACTATCGAAACCTCTAGCCACAATCCCACTTACCTCACTTAGGACCAATCAGCTTAAAGGTTAGCTAATAATGCTTTGTCTAGCTAGACAAAATGATGTAGTGTTGCCCTCTCTTAGTTTCTACACCTAGTTACCTGGTTGCTATCTGGATGCAGTTTCTTTCCTACACTTGGTTACCTGGCTGTTACCTGGATAAGGTTTTGTTCTTACACCTGGTTACCTGGTTGCATTTTTTCTTGTAAAAAGCCTGCCTTAGAAGCAGACCACCGTTAGACTACCAAGACCTCTCTATGACCCTGGTCATGCTGGTCATGATCACTCGTGGGCTGTATGTTCATTAAACCACCAATATCTGACTGAGATCAGTATCTGAATGGTTTGTGTGGCTATTCTTGGATTATAACAAGAAAATGTCTCAAGAAAAGGAGTAAATTGGCCAAGTGGTAGTGCCTACTTCCATCTTGTCTCTTCTGCCTTCCACAGACATAAGTGGCAAATGGTTTCTATGTGGTCCGAATTCAATTGAAAATTAAAGCAGGCTTTGGGATTGGAGCGTGGGTCTCTCCTTCTCTAAACCCATGCATGCTTGTTAAAGGGAAATCCAAAATCTCTGTCTCATATCAGAAGAGCCACCTTGTATGGGACAAAGAAAAACAAAAAATAAGGGACTATTCTATTGCCATTGGTCTTATAACCTCTTAGTTTTCATTTCACTCTCTAACTTTTTTTAGGTATAATATTATCTTAAAATCTATAAGGTTATTACGTATATATAAACTTCCTGTTGTGATACTAGTAGACATACAGAGTATTAACTAATTCTAGAAATAAACTTCTTCTAGCTTCCAAATGAGTTTTCAGGTTGAGTCTGTAAGTAAGTAAGAACAAAGTTTGTGTACCTTGGATGTACTCAATAGATAATGGTCCTGAGGCCTTTCTGAGATCTGCTGTATAGGCGAAGGTCCTTGCTGAAGTACAGATGCAAGTCATTCATGATAAAGTAACTTTGGCATTATAACATATGGCAGTCTTAAATCCTTGGGACAAAGTTGAAGAAACAGGAAAACTACCTAAACCATTTTCTCAGATTATTCAAGGTCCTAAATAAATAGTTACTGATAGAAGTGTACCAGATCCACTAGCTAGGAAAACACTACTTGAAATTTAGCTTTTGAAAAGGCTAATGCTGAGTGCAAAAATGTGATCAGGCCTTTAACAGCAAGATCAATACCAATAGGTAAATGGATTAGAAATATGATACCTACATATTAGGTATCATTTGCATGATATGAATTTAATAGAAGTGATCACTAAAGGTTTTAGAAAACTCAAACACTAAAATGTCTTGTGGTGAACAACATCATTTCAAAAAGAATTATAAAGAGGATCAAACTAATTCTGAAAGGGGGGCTGTGCCTTCTGGAATATGCAAAAAGTGTGGCAGGGGATGATACGGAAGAAATCAACATAGATCAACAAAAGACAAAGAGGTAACCCCTTGCCAAAAAATAACCCCAATACAAAATTCAAATCAGCCATTTCAGGGCAACAGCAAAGATGCACATCCACAAAGCAAACTACACTATAGACATTAAAAACCTAGATTTTGCTGCTGCTTCTTCTTCTTCTTCTTCTTCTTCTTCTTCTTCTTCTTCTTCTTCTTCTTCTTCTTCATCATCATCTTCTTCTTCTTCTTCCTTTCTTCCTTTCTTTTCTTCTTCCTTCTTCTTCTTCCTCCTCCTTCTTCCTCCTCCTCTTCCTTCTCTTCCTTCTCCTCCTCCTTCTCTTCCTCCTCCTCCTCCTCTTCCTCCTCCTCCTCCTTCTCTTCCTCCTCCTCCTCCTCCTTCTTCTTCTTTGGGAAAACACCAAATGATGGATGACGGTGGTGCAGTAGAAGGGCCTGGAGGCCCCGGGGGGCCCAGGATTAGGAGATCGTGGCAGCTTCCACAGTGGATTCAGCAGCAGTCGTAGGGGCCTCAGTTGTGTTGGAGGTCTTGGCCATGGTCGAGGCCGAGGGGCTTGTGAAGGTAAAGCCGAAGACAAGGAGTGGATCCCTGTCGCCAAGTTGGGTCACCTGGTTAAAGACGTGAAGATCAAGTCCTTGGAGGAGATCTACCTGTTCTCCCTGCCCATTAAGGAATCTGAGATTATTGACTTTTTCCTGGGCACATCACTAAAGGATGAGGTTCTAAAGATCATGCTAGTGCAGAAGCAGACTCGGGCTGGCCAGCAGACCAGGTTCAAGGCTTTTGTCGCTATTGGGGACAACAATGGTCATGTTGGTCTCAGTGTTAAATGCTCCAAGCAGGTAGCCACTGCCATTCCAGGGGGCATCATATTGGCCAAACTCCATCATCCCTGTGGGGAGAGGCTACTGGAGGAACAAGATTGGGGAGCCCCACACTGTTCCATGCAAGGTGACAGGCCTCTATGTCTCTGTTTTGGTGCAACTCATCCCTGCCCCAGAGGCTCTGGCATCGTCTCTGCTCCTGTGCCCAGGAAGCAACTGATGATGGCTGGTGTCAGTGACTGCTACACATCATCCAGGGGCTGCACTGGCACCCTGGCCAACTTTGCCATGGCCACCTTTGATGCCACCTCCAAGACCTATAGCTACCTGACCCCCAACCTCTGGAAAGAGACAGTGTTCAACAAGTCTCCTTATCAGGAATTCACTGACCATCTTGTGAAAACCCACAACAGAGTCTCTATTCAGAGGACCCAGGCTCCAGCTGTGGCTGGAGTTTTTTTATACAAGAAAAAAAAAAGTGATCAAGTCTGAAAAAGAAAAAAAACCTAGATATCAAATTAAAAGAACTTCAATAGATAAAACAAAACAAAAGGAGCCAAGAAACAAGTATTTTGACAAATTCTTGATCATCACCAGCCAAAACTAAAAGTGTTTATAAATAATATAGAAATTGAAGGGATAGTAGACACTGGAGCAGATGTAATTAAAATATCATCAAAATCCTGGACTCTAGATTTATTTCTTCAGAAGGTAGATATACAATTTCTAGGAGTTGGAAATTTATCCCAGATAAAACAGAGTAGCCCTGAGAAGGTGGCTCTACAAAGGAGGGAAAAAAACGTCAGACCCCTGAGGAGAGGGAGATGAAAGAGTAAAGAGAGAAGGAGATCCACAAAGAAGTAAAAGAGAATGAGCTTTGCAAAGAAGTAAGAGTAAAGAGGCTCTACAAAGAAGTAAGAGAAAAGGCTCTACAGAGAAGTAGGAGAAAGTTCAACAAAGAAGAGAAAGGGCTACAAGGTAGAAAGCAGTTACTGCTCTTCCAGGTGCTAGTGATCCCCCAAACTGCTGCTTGTTCTTCCTGCCACTATCTCCTGGTTTACTGATCTCCTGGTTTGCTGGACTTTTAATGAGACTGGTATTATCCCCAAAGAATCCAGCGACCCTAATCAGCAGGAAGTAGCTCAAAGAGACCTACGTCCCTTCTCCCTCTAACCTTCTTTCTCTCCCACCTAGGTTTGGGGGGGTTGAAAGGAACGAGGGGTGGATGGGAGGTA
The DNA here is from genome assembly GCA_907164525.1 of Lophiomys imhausi. Classification (NCBI taxonomy): domain Eukaryota; kingdom Metazoa; phylum Chordata; class Mammalia; order Rodentia; family Muridae; genus Lophiomys; species Lophiomys imhausi. The sequence continues at coordinate 6,539,186 of CAJQZJ010032834.1, forward strand.
GAAGTACTAAGCACAATAAATTAAGGACAGTAAAAGAAAGCAGAATGGATACATTGGATAATTAAAAAGCTTTGTCTACAAACACAAGAACAGTTAGTCCAAGAGCAGTTAGAGGCTCAACATTTAGAAGAGTCTACCAGTCCTTGGAACTCTCCTATATTTATCTTTAAAAAGAAATCTGGCCTCTTCAGACTTGAGCTTCAGTTCCAAAGACATGGTTGGCTAAATGCACCAAGAAGATCAGGATCATCAGGAAATACGCGACCCACTATGGTGCCTCGCTCCATAAAAATGGTGAAGAAAATTGAAATCAGCCAGCATGCCAAGTACACTTGCTCATTCTGTGGCAAGACCAAGATGAAGAGATGAGCCATTGACACCTGGCACTGTGGCTCCTACATGAAAACAGTGGATGGTGGAGCTTGGACCTACAACACTTCTGCCATCACAGTAAAGCCTCCCAACAGAAGACTCGAGGAACTAAAAGACCATAGAAGCACTACTGTCTAAGACTTGCCTAGCCTTCAATAAATTGGTTAATTTATGTTGAAAGAAAGAAAGAAGGAAGGAAGGAAGGAAGGAAGGAAGGAAGGAAGGAAGGAAGGAAAGAAATCTGGCATATGGAGGATGTTGACAGATCTAAGAACAATTAATAAAATGATTCATCTAATGTGTTCTTTACAGCCTGGAATCCTTGTTTCCTAAGGAATGGCCTATTATGGTAATTGATCTGAAAGATTAGTTCTTCACCATTCCTTTACAAGAACAAGATAAAGATTTGCTTTCACAATGCCCACATTTAACTGTTCTATGCCAACCAAAAGGTACCAGGGGAGGTACAAGGAATGTACCCTCCTTGCCACAAGGAATGCTGAATAATCCTATGTTATTCCAAAGTTTTGTACAATGGCCATTAAAAATAATTTGTACTCAATTTCCTCAATCCATAATTTACTATTATACGGATATCTTACTGGCTGATTCAGATACAAATACCTTGGAAAAATGTTTGATGAAATATAGAGAATTTTGTCTTGCTGCAGATTACAAGTTGCTCCTGAAAAATAAAAAGGGGAAATTCTATTAATTATCTAGGATATAAGATAGGTATATAGAAGATTCCACCACAAAAAGTACAAATCAGAAGACACCAACTAAGAATTCTTAATGATATCCAAAGATAGTTGGGAGACATTAACTGGTTAAGATCCACAATTAGATTAACTACCAGATAATTTATTTCAAACCTTACAAGGTGATAAAGACTTAAATAATCCAAGAAAATTATCAGTTAAGAATGAGAAGGCATATGCCTCCCAGTACTTGAGAGGCAGAGGCAGGAGAATCTCTGTGAGTTCAAGGCCAGCCTGCTCTAGAGTGAGTTCCAGGACAGTAAAGGCTTTTACACAGAGAAACCCTGTCTCAAAAACTTTAAAAAAAAAAAGAGAGAGAAAGAAGGTTGGCTGGCTCTGGTAGGAAAAAAATTACATGATCCAAAGATGGCTTGTATTTTAGTTATCTTGCCTTCTACTCATGCTCCCACAGGAATACTTATGCAAAGCGAAGATTATATCCTACAATGGATGTTTATACCTTAGGAAGATTATATCCTAGAATAGCATACAGAGTAAAAAATGTATAACCTATAAAGTTTCTGAATTGATTCTGAAGAAAAAAATTGAGACTTCATCAATTAGCAGGAATAGATCCATCAAATTGTTGTACCATTTACCAATGGAGATGTTGCCTCATTGTGGTCAGAAAATGAAGACTGGTAAAGAACTTGCAATAATTTTTGAGAAAGATTAACAACAAATATCCCAAAAAGAGGTGACTACAGTTCATAAAAGGAACTAATTGGGTTCTCCTTTTAGTGAAGGGAACACCAATTTCTGGAGCTCCTACATTCTATACTGATGCAAATAAATCAAGAAAAGCAGGTTGTAAGTCAGAAAATATAAGTAAGGTGGTTAAGAGTCCTTATGATTCAGTTCAAAAATCAGAGTTATATGTAATTCTTATGGTGTTATTAAACTTTCCAGAGTCTCTTAATATAGTAACCATCTCTCAATATGCACAAACAATTGTTTTGCATGTAGAAACTGCTGGACTTATCCAAGATGATTCTGAATTAACTTCACTATTTATTCAACTACAGCAAGTAATAAATAGAAATCAACCACTGTATATAACACATATCACATCCCATTAGGGTCTACCAGGCCCTTCAGACATGGTAATGATGACATTAATCAGCTATTGATAGGAAATGTGCTAGAAGCATCAGAATTTCATAAGAAACACATTAATAGCAAATACTTAAAAAGGGAATTTTTCAACACTTGTCAACAAGTTAAAGAAATTATATAGAAATGTACTACTTTTTCTTCATATAATCAAACACCATTATTTGTGGGGAGTAACCAAAATGGTACTCAAAAAACTAAAGTTTGGCAAAAGGATGTGTTTCAGTATGCAGAGTTTGGAAAATTAAAGTATTGTATCATACGACAAATATATACTCAGGATTGCAATTGGCAATTGCCTTAAGTTCTGAAAAAAAAAACTGATTCAGTAATTACACATTTACTAGAACTTATGGACTTCATGGGAATACCTGTAAAAATTAAGACTGACAATGCTCCAAGAAATGTCTCTAGTAAAATGAAGCCATTTTTGATATATTATAATATAAAGCATATTACAGATATGCTACACAATCCTACAACATAAACAGTTGCGGGGAGATCCAATCACACTTTAAAAGAGATGCTTAACAGACAGAAAGGGGGGAACAAAGACCCCCAGAGATAGATTAAAAATATTTCTTTATTAAATTTTTTGAATGCTAATGAACAAAAAAACAGCAGCTGGGATATATTAGATTATGGGAAAAAAAAACTGCTGAACTAAAGAAGTCTATTTATATTAAGGATGTCCTAAACTCATAATGGAAGGCAGGAAATGTGTAATGCTAGGGAAGGGATTTTTGCATTTGTTCCTACAGGAGAAGTAAACTGTGGATTAAATCAATATTGATGAAAATCAGATTTGACAGAGGGAGACCTCCTGAAGAACTTGGCTGCAGACAGAAGGAAAGAAATCAAGAAGACCAAACAGGACAAGTAACATAATTTGCTGATCCCTCCACATGGGAACAGCTCTGAGACTGAGACATGAAAATGTTCCCAGCCAGGACTTCAACTATGCATGGTCAATACATCTTTGGCTACAAAATCCCCAGGACTTATCATGCCATTCTTCAAATGGCATAGATAAAATTTTATATTATAATTTTGTTATGCAGCACAAACTAACTTATAGAGAAAAACAAATGCCTTACCTGCTTAAACAGATAATACATAATCATCTTGAATTGAGCTGTGTTCACTGCACATTCCACACATATATTAATGTAGAAAAGTATAATATCTTTGAAAGTTTATATGTTTGCAGATCAAGAGGACAAGACACCAAAAAAGATAAGTAGCCCAGGTGATCCTGCCTCACAGAGGCCTCAATACCTGTTTCCTCAAAATCTGCATCCAGCACAATTTCAAAACAGCCATCTAGATCATCTAATACCACAGACTGTTCCAGTCAGGACATCAGTTAAGATCTAAACTTTCTCAGCATGCAGAGACTGGACAGCAAAAGTTACAGATAGCTTTCTTAAGACTGGACAATATCCCAATTTTCTTGGGCCCCAAAGAAGAAAAACTAATTCCCAAATCAGCAGACAGCAATTTAAGAAAACTATGCCCCATTCCCAAGAGGGGGTGAATGATTTTTGGTCATTCTATGGGTGATGGAGGTTTGTTATCCTTTTAAATGGGGTTGGTTATAGGAATAAGTAAAAGGGTAGACTATTGAATCTAACTTTAGACCAAAAAGTAT
>CAJQZJ010032834.1:6568082-6610121 GCA_907164525.1 Lophiomys imhausi
GGCCTTGGGCTCTGTTCCTATCAATGCTAAGAAAATTTTAAAAACTGAATTAATAAGCCAGGCTGGATTCTCTAACTCTTCATTTCAATACTTTTCTTCATCTTGGGTTTTTCAGGTTTGTTTGTTGTTTTGGTTTCTTTTTTGGGTTTTCTTTTTTTTTATTTTTTTGGTTTATGCGGTAGTGGGGTGTGTGTGTGGTGTGGGGGGTATTTGTGTAAATTGAACTCAAGGCCCTGTACCTCATCTTTTATTCTTTTCTCTTTTCTCTTTTTCATTTTAAGATGGAGGTCTCCCTGTATATCAGGTTGGAGTTAAATTCATAGGCATCCTCCTGTATCAGTCTCCCACATGCTGGAATGACAGGTGACATTGTCATGCCTGACTTTCCTTTTTTTGTCACTTTCCTGACAAGTCCCTGCTTCCCCCCCCCCACTCCCCTTTCTGGGCAAATCCCCCAAATCCCCAGGAGGCTCTGGGCTCTGTTCAGGCTGACAGGAAAGGAAGAGTGTGGCCTGGAGTTCCCGGAGACTCCAGCCTGTCCCTTGGAGTTTCCTTGGGTGCTCTGAGCAGATGTCATGCACAGTTCAGAGTGTCCCTGGAGTTGGGGACTATCTGCAGGTGGAAGTTGCTTCCTGTTGTCTGGATACTAACACTGTTTTGGGGAGATTGTGGGTGGTGAGAGGGCCACAACCCAGTCTCTAGAACAGTGTCCCCGACTCTTTCTGTCCCTCTTTCTCTGTGTCTTTCCCCATCTCTCTGCTCTATTTCTCTCCATCCCTCTCTCAGTCTCCTCCTCTCCCTGTCTATCTGTGTTCTGCCTCCTACCCCTTCATGGGGTTTCCCCATTGGCCAGAAGGAAAGCCATACAGTGACTTCTCCCTTTTGGGGCCTCCCCTGCCCCACCTCAAGGCCTTCCACACTCACACACCATCCTGTCATCATCTCCTGTCCCACACACTGGACCACCGAGCCACATAGGGCAAGTCCTCACTTGGGGCCAGGCTCCCACTGTGGGTCCCCAGTCCTTCAGCCCTTCTCTGTAGGGTCCCTCAACTCAGTCCCAGAGAACAGAACCACAGAGTATGTCCCAGTTCCTCCTCCTGTCACTCGCCCTATGGGCCAGCTGCTCTATTGGTAATGCAGGGGCAGGTAGGTGGACACACTGGGCCTGGGCACCTGGGCCGAGGGGACTAGGAATCCCTTTCAGTCTCAGATCATACCTGGAGTCCAGTGGGAACCCATGTCTACACCAGTGGGACCTGCTCTCATTCCACTATAGAGATGGAGAACTGAGGCACAGAGAGACCAAGCCTTATCTAGGCACCTTGAGCTTAGAGATCTGGGTAGCTACCTACTTGACTCAAAGAACCCCAAAGTGAGTCAGAAATGCTGGAGATGCTGGGTGCGGTGCTGCACACCCGTCATGCCACACTTCGGAGGCTGAGGCAGGAAGTACAGAAGTTCAAGGTTATCCGCAGCTACAAGGTCAGCCTAGGCTACCAGAGACTCTCCCTTTAAAAAAAAAAAAAAAGGAGGAAGAAGAGGAGGAGGAGGAGAAACAAATGGGGCAGGGGAGAGAAAATCTCAGTTTTTCATCTAGAAAAATGGGCTCTATTGAGGCCCTTGGGTTTTGAGGTAGGCATAGGAGCTCATCCTTCCATGCATAGCAGAGACCTACAAGGCACATGGAAGCTCAGGCTCCTTTGTCTCCTCCAGCCCTAGTGGCACTGAGCCAGCCCAGGGTGCGATGCCCTGCTTCTCGGTACCCCGTGGTCGTGGACTGCTCCTGGACTCCGCTGAGGGCTCCCAACTCCACCAGAGCCACTTACAGGTCAGAGAATAGAGAGGGTTCAGGACCGGAAATCAAGAGATTCCAGTGTCCTGATCCACTCAGAGTGGGAGGCAGCATAGGCCCCGTGGGAGCCTGCCTCTAAAACAACAGAATGAGTGTGAGGTGTGGATATTCTATGGAGTTCTTCAGAATCGCGGGTCATACCCTGAGCGTGTCGGGCTCCCACGGTCAGTTGTCAGTGGACTGGGTCCCCAGGAGCCTACTGCGAACCTCACAGTGCTTCCCACGCAGGCTAGGTGTGGCCACACAGCAGCAGAGCTGGCCCTGCCAACAGCCAACCCCACAGACTACCTGATGCACCATCCCCCACGTGCACCTGTTCTCCATGGTGCCCTACATGCTAAATGTCACTGTTCTGCACCCTGGCGGCGCCATCAGCAGCCTCCTGGCCTTTGTGGCTGAGCAGATCAGTGAGTGTCTGTCCTCAATGCCCCTCTCCACCTTCTCCACCCCATGTTTCCCAGCCTCCTTCCTCCTGCTCTGCTCCAACCTCACAGGCCTCCTGTTGCTCCTCCAACACCTCAGGCTCCATGATACCCCAGGGACTTTGCATGGCTTCACTCCTTACCCTTTCTAGGTTTCTGCTTGAGTGTCAGCTCCTCAGTGAAGTCTCCCCAAAAGTATATTATTTAACATCAGTGATGGTCATCGAGTCTCAAAAAAGCCCCTCAACCCACTGGGGACTTGCACTCTGAAACTTTCTCTTTGCTTGTGTGACCATCATTACTTCTGTCAGCACGATGAAAGTGATTCAGCAAATACTTGTTCCTTGAATAGATGGAGGAATGAATGAATGAATGTATGACTGACATGAGTGCATAGTGAATGCATGAATGATTTAATGAGTAAGTGAATGAACAACTGACATGAGATCATAATAAACATATGAATGAGTGAGTGAATGAATGAATGATATAGTGAATGACCTAATGACTGAGGTAATGAATGTCTGCATGACTTATTGAGTCAATGAACGCAAGAATTAGTGAGCATATAAATGAAAGTGAATGAGTTAATGAATCCATGAACAGATCTGCACTTGAACCAAACAATAAATAAATGTCTTAGTGAGCAGGTCACTGAGTAAAGGAATGAATTAGTGAAGGATTTAATGAATAAGTGAAGGAATGGAGTGAGGGTATGAATGGATGAGTAAATGACAGAGCAAATGAATGAATGGGTGCCTGAAGGTGAGAGCGAATTATGAATGAATGAAAGTCAGGAATGAAGGAATTAGTACATGAACAATGAACCAGTTAGAGCCACCCAAACCCAGCCCCACTCTTTGGTCCCCAGTCAAGCCCAACCCCCCAGGAAGGCGAGCACCTGTGCACAGCAGGGCAACACCTGCAAGTCCTCTGGCATCTCCCTGCCTCTGGCCTGTCGCAGACATTGACTCCCTCAAGTACCAAGTCCACTACCATCACCATGGAGACCCTCACTTAACCTAGGTGAGGCTGGGGGCACTTGGTCTCAAAGAGGCAGGAGCCACGTGGAGACCAGAGCTTTACATGCATGCATGCTGGGGATTAAAACTCACAGCAAGTGCTTTACCCACCTAGTCATGTAACAGGTGGGAGTTTTCCCTCCAGACCCCAAGTTGCTGAAATAAAGATTCATGAGACCCATTTATATTTACAAATACCTAGGCCATACAGTCAGGCTCATTCCCTGACTAGCTAATAGCTTAAAATAACTCATTTGTTCTAATCTAAGTTCTGTCATATGGCTGGTTACCTCGGCTCAGGTACTGAGTGTGTCTCCTCCTCCCATCTTCTTCAGGAATCTCCCATGCCTGGCAGTCTCCCAGAACCCTCTGCCTACCGGATGCCCCACCTCCTATTCTAACTTTTCCTATAGGCCATAGGTCTTTTATTGACAGCTATTACATCCATACAATACATGAGGTATTCCTTCCCCATAGCCATATCCCCAGCTACCCCGTGCATCATGATCCTTCCCACCTCCTCCTTGCAGTGGCCTGATATCCTCTCCTCCCACAGGTGGGACCCAAAGAAGCCATGTCCTTCATTCACCCTTAGAGTCCCACAGGCCCAGGCCAAGTACTGCATCCAGGTGTTGGCCCAAGACCACACAGACTATGGGAAACCAAGGTACTGGACACTCCTGGGGCAAGTAGAGGGGGTGCCCCAGAAGCCAGGAAGAGGGGTTAGTTCCTGGTATCAGACTCTGATGTCATTTCCTTAAGGTGATTAGATGACCTGGCCTGGATTTGAATCCTTTGCATGTATGTGCTGGGCTGTTAGGAAGCATTAGATGATTTAACTTTCTGGACTTCAATTTTCATACCTGTAGGGATGACCTTTCTCCTTCCTTCAGTGCGGGGCTTTGTGAACTGCAAATATGTTTAACTAGAAAAATTAATTAAATACGAGTTATCAACATCATCATTTGTTTTTTGAGACAGGGTTTCTCTGTGTAGCCCTGTCCTAGAACGAGCTCTGTAGACCAGGCTGGCCTCAGTCACAGATATACACCTGCCTCTGCCTCCTAAGTGCTGAGGTTAAAAGCATGAGCCACAACTGCCCAACAAGAATTATTATTAAAAGCAAGATTCCTCTTCTCTTTGTCCATTTTTTAAATATAAATATTTTCATTTCATTACAAATATAAGGGCATGTACAGTTCCCACTGAGGTCAAAGGAGGGCGCCAAAGCCCCTGATGCCTTGGTTAAGGGCACACAGTGTGGCTGTTGGGTCCTCAGCTTGAACAGCTGGTGCTCCAGCACTGGAAAGCCTCCGTAGCCCTGTTTGTCCATCATGTGTCCAGAGTGAGTGATGATGTGGGTTGTCAGTGTTCCCATGCACACAGCACACCTCAGGACCTCATACCTCCAAGGCAGGCACTTCATCAACTGAGTCATCTCCCTCTGGCCCCAAAACAAGGCCTTTATGATGAAAACAAGTTGATCCAGCTCAAGGGTAAGGAGTCTGAAAGGACACAGAAGCTTCCTTCTGCTAGCTTCCAGAAGGATCTCCTCATTGTACTGTGCCTAAAGGTGGGAGGTTAAGGAGCACGTGGGTGGGAGAAAAGGAGAGGATAGAGCAAGGTGCAAGGCCCTGCCAAAGGAAAGGGGGAGAGGAGTTACCAGTAGTAGAAGGTTGGGGGACACATACACCATAGCACCTCTGTTTCCCCAGCTAAGAGCCAAACAGTTTGCAGCCCAGCCTTGTTAAAATGAGAATGGAGGGGGGTAAATGGTGACAAGCTAAAGCCCAGCCTGGTGACCCTGTCTCAAAAAGACCAAAAGAATCAAAAGAGGAAGAGAAGGGGGGGGGGCCTGCCTAAGGAGTGGAACCCCTGCCTAGGTTCCCCAAGTTGAGGTTGTGGGTGGGTTTCAATGGTGGGGCTTGCCATGCTTTGTAAACACAAATAACAAATAGGCAAATGCAAAAAATAGTCTAAGCCTGGTGGTGGTGGTACATGTCTTTAATCCCAGGTCTAGGGAGGCAAAGGGAGACACATCTTTGTGAGTTTGAGACCAGTCTGATCTACAGAGAGAGTTCTAGGGCAGCCAGGGCTACACAGAGAAACCTTATCTTAAAAAAATAAAATAGCAGGGCTGGAGAGATGGCTCAGCAGTTAAGAGCACTGCCTAGTGCTCTTCCAAAGGTCCTGAGTTCAATTCCCAGCAACCACATGGTGGCTCACAACCATCCACAATGTGATCTGGTGCCCTCTTCTGGAATGCAGGTGTACATGCAGATAGAGCACACATGCATAAAATAAATCTTTAAAAAAAAAAAAACAGTATAGTACAACAGAGGTAATTAGGCCGCAGTTATGAGGGTTATATGGCTTAACGTACATTCCCAATGACCAGTCCATATGTATTTGGTACTTGACTTTAACATTCTACTATCTAAACATCTCCATGAGTTTAAAGGTCTATATCTAACTCAACATTCATACTAATTGCAACACAATTTTAAAAGTATCTTCTTAGATCTATAACACTCTCTTGACTCCTAAACAGCTCAAAATTAAATTATGAGACTCTAGCTATCTGTTCTTCAACCACCTCAGAGACCTAAATATATCTGATTTTATAGGAAGTACAGGGCCTGCAGCTTCCCAAACTATATTGTATTTGTTATTATAAGAGAAAGAGCCATTTGTTGGACTGAAAGGGGAAACTGTGGGGGGAAATAAGATATACCTTAAACTTAAAAGAAAAAAAAAGGGAAGAGGATGGGGGGTTGAGGGTGGGAGGGTGGGACTGGAGGGGGAATAGGGAGGGGACTGCGATTGAGATGTAACTTGAAGAAATAAAAAATAAAGGAAAAAAAAGAAAGCTAAATGCAAAAAAAAAAAACAAAATAGCAACAAAAAATATTTTTTAAAGAAAAAGTAAAAAGAGCTGGGCACGGTGCCTCTTATCTGGGAGGCAGATGCAGGAGGATTACTGTGATTTCAAGGCCAACCTGATCTACGTGGTGGGTTCTTTTCTCACAAAAGAGAAACACACACAAACACACACACAGACACACACACCAACAACAACAATGTAAATCAGGCAGTCCACTGATTCCAGCTATTCAAGAGGCTTGCAGTAAGATTGCTGCAAAGTTAAGGCCAACCTGGGCTACAGAGGGAGTTCCAGGCCAGCCTGGGCATCTTAACCGAAAGGCTGCCTCAAAAGATTAGAGGGCTCCGTGGTAGACTGCCTGGAAAGTATAACGACCTATTTGGATCCCCAGCACCAGATATGAGGAACGAACGAAAAAGGAACACGGTAGGGGGGACGGCCAAAGGGGCCATACCTTTAATTATTTAACCCCAGAACTCGGAAGGCAAGAAGGAGGATCTCGGTGAACTCGTGACCAGCCTGGGCTACATGATGAGTTCCAGGTAAGCCAAGGATGCACAAAAACCAAAAACATCAATAGAGCAGCAGCGCTGGACAAAATGGTATTACTCCCCGACAACTCTCTCCGCGGTTTCCAGTGCCAAAGCCGGGAACACAAGCAATCCGGACGCTCCCGGAACCTTACTTAGCGCTTCACCTACAAGCACTCAGGAAGGAACAAAAGCGCACTCCCAACTTTGATTGATAGAGATAGCAGCCAATGACAATGGTAAGGAATGTAAGCTACAGCCAGTAAGAAGTCTTGAGGAAAAGATGTGGTGAGGCGCCTGGTCAGAGAAACACTAAGAGGACCAAAGTGAACCGTTTGTTCGCTTGTTCGAGGATCAGGAAGCGAAGACGTCGGAACGGAAAGTTGTTTTAAACGTAGGTGCCCAGAGTCTAGGTGTTTCTACCGAGAGTGGGATGTGCAAGGGCTCTTGGAGGGGCACGCTTCCTTCCGGTCATTTCCTTTTGAAGTATCCCACCACCACCCCGCCCGCTCCCCAATCCCCACCCCCGCCGCCCGATCGCGTGCGCACACAAATATACTGGGTACACAGACACACCCGACTGTCCGTGGGTGGAGCTTCCAAAAGTCTTGCCAATCACATTTCTTAGGGGCGGGCGTTAACTTATTTTCCCGTCCGACTTGATCACAGGGAAGCAGAATCATGTCTCTTCATCCGATTGACTTTTCCAAAGGGAACTATCCAATCGCTGTTATAGGGGCGGACCTGTATCTTGTGGGCGTTCCCAGGTCAGGTAACGCTTTTGGCCTCCTTAGTTCATCTGATTTTTTTTGTTGATTGAATATCCGAAATCTTTTGACCGCGTTTTCTACATCAGGTTGGGGTGACTAGGGTGACTCAGTTTCCTCTCTAGGGCAATTTCACTCGCCATTTTCTGGATTTGTTTTTTAAATGTTTGTTTTGAGTCATGGCTTCACTATGTAGCCCAGAAGGCCCTCAAACTCAGAGACAAGGCTGCCTGAATCTCCCAGTTGCTGGAGTTAAAGGCGGGTACCCCTACGCTGGGTTATGTTCATTTTTAAAAAGATTTATTTTTATTTTATGTTTTTCTTTCATGCCTGTCTGTGAACCACCTGTGTGCAATGCCCAGGCTGACTGCAACCTCACAATTCTCCTGCATCAGCCTCCTAAGTGCCGGCATGACAGGCACACACCATTATTCCAATCGTCTCCCCAAGTCTTAGCAAAGCTTCCTTCAAGCAGGGACACAGCTCCCTCCCCCGTGGACATGACTGCCAGTAGGTGTCGAAAGCAGAGTGCCAACTTGTTGGTGGTCCCCAGTTTCTTTTTGACTTTTTTTGTGAGGGAGTTTGTCTCTCTCCATCCTCCTGTCTCAGACTCCCAGGTGCTGGGTTGGTGGTACTGGGCATTGGCATGACCTCCATAACCAAGTGGCTGTCCTGTGTGCATCACCCCAGCCTCCCAGGCACACAGGAAGGTTGGAGGCTGTTCTCCCTGCGGAGATTCTCTGGCCATATTTTGTCCTGGGGTGGTGTACGTGAGCCTGCGTGGTGCCCTGTGTAGGCTTGACCACCATGGACCGGCCTGGTTTGTGTTGGGCCCCTGTTTCCTCATAAGTGTCTAGAGTGTTAGCATGTGCTGGGCAGAAGGGGTCCAGCCCCACTGCAAACTCTGGGCCTCTAGAACCTTCCCTGGAAGACATATCACAGCTCAAGGAAACAACTCGCATACACTCTGTGATTTGGCTGGGAGAAGGTTCTGGAAGCTTGTGCACACCTCCTCCCCATCCCAACTTCTCTTCTCATGTGCTTCTATCCATTCACCCTTGCTCCATCGGCCGCCGGCTCTCATAATTCCTCTCTGATCTTACCCAGGGCACTGGGCAGGCTATAAGGCAGGCAGGATAATCCATTGTAGAGATTGCTCAATATCACTAGGAGCCTTTTAAATGGCCCCATGGGCTTCAAGGAGCCAGGGCAGATGGCTGAACTGGAAACCAGGGAGCCAGGGGGTGTCAGGAGGGCAGGTATTGCCAATGTGGGTTTCCAGACAGCCCTCTCTCATTCCAACTTTGAGTGCGGGTTCCTTTCAGGGCAGGGTGGCTGGACACATGTGGGCAGGTTGAGCACTGCACAAAGAGATGGGCAGAGAGGACCAGCAGGTATCTAGCTGACACATCACATAATGAAGCAGCAGCTGGGCACCCACAGAAGGCCTTCCCCCACTCTAAGAATCCTACAGGACTAGTTCTGCTCCAAGGGACAGAAGTGTGCCTGGTAGCCAGTTGCCTGGCTCTGGTTTCCTCTCCAGCCTAAATATCCAGGTTCTAGACATCTCTTCCTGCCCCATCCCACCCTACCTCCTGCCCTGCTCCTCCAGCCATTACATAGGAAGCCATGCTCCACAACTCAGCAACTCAGCAACAGGAAGCCAGGATGGGCCAGAGACTCCTGGGTGAACCAGAGTACTAACTGTCTCCAGGTAACTGGGGCCACTTGGCTCCCATACCATCCCAAGAGGAATGGAATGCAGACCAGGGTGACCAGCACTTAGTGGGAAGGTAGGAACTCTGCTCCTCTGGAGGCAGGGAGGGGCTTCCCCAAATCCTACCACTTGGGCAGTGTTTCTGTAACTCTATCTTGACTCCTCCACTGTGAACTTAACGTACCATCCACACCATGGCTATTATAACAAATGAATTCATTGTATATTGACAAGTCTTAATTCATCCTGAAAGAAACGGGCCCAGTAGAGTTCTTAAGACATCAACAACACCTAGCAACCTGAGGCCTTTCTGAGCTAATGGCAGTAACAGGTTAAAATCTAATTGCCAGGAGCTATAGAGATGGATCAGTAGTTAAGAGCATGTACTGCTCTTGCAGAGGGTCAGAAGTCAGTTCACAACACTCACTTGGCAGCTCACAACCACCTGTAACTCCAGCTCCAAGGCTCTGACGCCCTCTTCTGGCCTCTCTGGGCACTGCACTCATCCGCATATACCAACCCCCCCCCCATGTATATATGTGTGTATATGAATAACTTAATTATTTTTTAATCTTTTAAAAATCTAATTACTGTCTCTGGTCTCTAGGAAGAGCTAGTCCTTCTAACCTGTCCTTGGAAGTCAGCAGGGGCCACAGGCTCCTTCTTTCCCTCACTGTCAGGGTCCCAGATTAAGGACAGTGTCCTATCTGTGGCTGCCCATGGAACACCCTACCTGTGGCATCCCCTGCTGCTTCTGTACTGCCCCACCTATTCGATCCCAGCCTCTTCCTGGAAACCACTGACCTTCACCCTGACTCCAAAGGTCTGGCTACTTGATGCCAGTGTGTTGGGCCCCACCTGCCACATCTGCAGCCACCAAGGACTGGGGCCAAGCCTAGGTTCCCATGTCCCTCTGTAGACCCAGCCCTTCATCTGACACAGAGGATCAGAACATGGCTCATCCCAGTGACCCAGACCTCCCATGTAATGTAAACAAATGGTACCAGGAAGGTCTCTCAGGGCTCCAGGTACACGGTGGGGGAAGGGGGGTACAGAGATCTTACTAGGGAGTCAAAATTGGAGCATTGGCTGCCCCGTGCCTGCAGGCTATGGTAAGAGACAGAGACTTAAGTGTCATCTCTATACAGCTCAGCCTGGTGCTAACTCACCCTGGAGCCAGGATATCAGGAGCACATGAGGGGCATATACAAGAGTTCCCTGGGTCGGGCAAGTCCAGCCCATCCACCCTTGTAGTGGCATCCAGGATGGAGGCAGGAAGTTGGAGTTGGATCCAGGCTCAGCCATGGGCGGATCAGCTAAGGCCACCTTCACTTTACTAGGTCTGAGAGTGGGTACTAACATTTAAGGCTCCCAGCAGGCCTGTACATGTAAGGACTGTTACTACACCTGCTTCAGAGGAAGAAACTACCAACCAGAGAACTTGACTAGGGTCAGCAAGCAACTGTGGAAACAAGATTGTCAACTAAGACGTTGTGAGAACAAAGGGAGCAGTTTAGGCATGACTTACCCTGCTCTCAAGGAACATGCAGAGTGCCCGGGATGGGAACCTGTATTCTGGACTCTGTGTGTAACACTAGCTGGTCCCCACCTCAAGGAAGTCTGCCAACCCATTATACACCAGGACTAAGGATCATTGAACAAGAAGGACGAATCTGGGCTGACTGGCTCTCAAAGCCCTTGACAGCTTCAGATCTTGCAGATGGCGTTCCTGCAAAGCCATATTTCTGAGGAGGGATCACCTTGGGCCTGCTGATCATCTAAAGTGAAGGTCCGTGGTAGGAGGAGAAGAAAGTAGTCTGTATCTCTAAGGGAGAGGATGTCTATCATTCTGAGGTAGAGATGTGGCAATAGAGTTGGCTGTGGTGGGGAGGTCATGTGTCTGTCATCAGGGGTTCCCTGGGGTCCAGAACCCACCAAAACCCTCAGCCCTCTTCCCCTGCTTCTGTGCACAGGTGTGGGGTGGAGGCAGCTTGGTGTGGTGGTTGACAGTGATGTAATCCAGTGGTGAATTAGAGCAGACGTTGCAGGAAGTGATGGCCACCCCCAGGGAATCCAGCTGAGGGTGGGGCTTTGGGAAAGCCTGGAAAAGCTGAGAGGGCCAGCACTGTGAGGTAGAGGTAGACTGGCTGTCCCCCCCCCCCCCCCCGCTGTGCTATCCTGAGTCCTTTGTGTACACAGATGCTGAAGGCTTTCAAATTCCTGTGGGGAGCTAAGCGCCGCCCTCAGCCCTAAATCCCGAGTAGCATGGGCCTGTGGTACTAAGTCCCTGAGGGTACCCTTCTACAGGTGTTCTTGTGTCCCCAGTACTACAGGCTCTGCTGGAGCCCTAACTTTCTCTTTAGCCTGAAGCATCTCTGCTGTGACAGGCTACAGAGCACACCACCTTCCCAGGCCCAGTGTGCCAACCACCATGACTACCACACACCAGTGTTGGCTTCACATGCCTCATCCTGAGTTGCAGGAACAGCTGGACGAACAGACAGCCCAGAGAGACTGAGGACATTTCCCAGAGACACACAGCCAGGAAGAAGCACCAGCAGGCAGGATCCCTGGTGTTCTGCTCTTGAGGCCTGAGCTCTGACCAGACTTCATCTCAATGCTGACTTCAAGGGGCAAAGCCAGGCTCAGTCTCCCTCCAGAGAGCAAATGAGATGTGCACCAACTCTGGGGAGGCTGGGGAAACTGGGAAATAAAGTCTCTCATCCCCAGAAGTAGCTGCTCCCTCGGCATAGGTGGGGGATACAGCGCCCAAGCTAGACACTCAGGGGTCTGAGAACCAGTGTCACTTTCCACGCAGGGCCCTCCTGAATAACCAGAAGGCCAAGTCTGTCCTCTGTCCTCTGCCCTCTGTTGTGATGGCAGGCGGGCAGGTGTGGGAACCCTCCCTAGGAACTCTCAGCTTCTTTCAGTGACCAGGGAGCCTATCAGGGTTACCCTGAAACCTACATTAGGTTCAGAGCAGCTCAGAGGACCCTCCACCACCATTTCCTGGGAACTGCATCATCTCTAGCTGCTGGGTTGGGGGCAGGAGGTAGCCTGGACTCCCTCAATCAGTCCCCAGGGCTTTCCTGCGGCTCCCAACCCAAAGGCCATTTCATTGCCCAGCACACTGCTCTCTTTGAGGGGACCCACAGTGCACCTGACACTCCTTTCTACATCATATTTCTATTTCAAGGCACAGGATTCCAAGCAGATGCCCTGGTTCCCTCTGCTAATGGCCAGTAGGAGCTCCATTTTCCCAGCTAAGAGGCACATGTCTCTTGAGAGCCACCCAGCATGCAAAGCGGTGCACCGAGGGTGCTTAGCATGGCCCAGAGCTGAAGGGGCCTTGGGACAGACTCACCCACCAGCTGTGATCCAATGTGGCCAAGGCTTGAAAACACCCCTACCACAGCTCTGGGGTGGGGTGCAAAGGTACAGGGGCAAATGAGTAGGGTCCATAAAGAAGTGGCTTCCTGTGGGAGGGGGAGAGGAGGTACTACTGAGGCCCTTAGGCTAGGGTGAGCAAGGGCAATCCTGTAAGTCCTTATAGCTCCCACCTTCCAAGCCTGATGCAAGCAACTATTGCCAACAGGAAAATTAAGGCTGAGAGAGTAGTTGTGGCCTGCCTTGCAAATGCCGTTACCTCATGGGCCTTTGGGAGTTCCTAGGCTGCAGCAAGAGGGCAGACAGGAACTTCTCAGCCACCTCTGCTAGCCAGGACTGTCAGGGCATGTGAATGATGCCCAGGCTCCTTGGCACACTCAATTACTGAGATCTTGGTGCTGCCAGGGCCTCATTAGCACAAGATCTTAAAACAGCTAGGTGAAAACTCTAAACGACCCCTGGCCTGGGCCCCAGCAGGCTCTGCATTGTACTAAGTGGGAAAGCTGAGAGAGAATCCGGTCAAGCACAGTCCTGCCCCCACAATCGTCCTTTCTGATTCAAGTGAGGATAAAAACTATCCCCCCCCTTTCAAATGTGAGCAGTAAGTAGGGAGATGATGGAAACATGATCCAATAGACAGGAAAGGAACTTCAAAGATAGCCAGAGGAATAGATTGGAGTTCAGAACATTCCCAAATGAACAGAGATCTGGCAAAGCTGGGCTAGTATGCAGGCTAGTATATAGGCTTAGCCTGGGGCAGGATTCTCACTGGGGAGGAGGAGACCCAGGATGCCAGAGAGGCTGGGCCAAGGGGATGCTTCATTGGCTCTAGGTCCTCAACATGAGGGCATGAGGTGAGGCATAGACACAGGTGAGGGTCTTTTCAGGTTTGCTTTTGCTTTTGAGACAAGGCCTCTAGGTGTCCCTGGCCATCCTGGAACTGTGTACACCAGGCTGGCCATGCACTCACAGAGAGCTTCCTGCCTTCAGGTTTAAGTATACATTGAGATAGGAGACAAGCCCCAGACCAATGTCCTTTGTCCTCTGTCCTGCCTTGGGACCCCCAAAAGCACACTTGGACAGGAACAGGTGGTCAGTAACTGCTGAATAAGTCTTCTGAGGCTGTACTGAGCCCAGAAGTCTCTGGAAGGTCTTGGACAAAGTGGCCCACTGGGCCAACCTTAGCCCGGTCCTTCTGGCCCTGAACAAAGTCCAACTTGGCCAGTGTCTTCCAAGCTGCCTCTGAAAGAGCTGACCAGACATCTGAGGACTGCTGGCATGTCATTCCTGTCATGCCTGGATCCTGCAGCTAGGAAGCACCCTCCTTGCCAAGAGAGTGCTCCCTTAGATGCCCACAAAGCTGTTTCTTCCGCATGAAGTGGCAACAGAATCGTGGTGGGGGGCAGAGCTCTCAGCCAACTGACAGGCAGGAAGTTAAAACAGGAGTAGGGCCCAGGACAGTTCCTTAGGGGAAGTATGAATTCTCCCCTCCTTGAGGTGCCTGAGCCTGCTGCACACTGTGCTGAGGTCTGAATTCCCACAGCAAGTCAGACTGTGGCATCAGGAAAAAGGACATTTGAGAGGCAGTGATGTCATGGGGGAGGAGCCTCAGCTTGGAAGTGGCTTGTTAAAGAGGCCCAGAAGCTGTGTGTCCCTGTCATGAAAGGCCATCCTGAGGAGAAAAGGCCAGATCTTGCAGACAACCCTCTCCAGACACACTATCTAGCCAGGCTGTAATTCAGTTGGTAGAGCATTACCTATGCACAAAGCCTCACGTGTGTGCACTTGTACACACACACGCACACACACACACACACACACACACATTGTACTCAAGTGCAAGTAGCACATACAGAGATATCTTTGCATGCAGACACACGAACACACACAATATACAGGTACAAGCTCACACACCTACAGGCAAACACACAAACACATGTACAAGACCAGAAAAGCTTCTGACTTCCAAGGATCCCTTCAGGGTACAGAGAGCCTAGAAAGAGCATTTTGGAAGCAGGGCAGACCCACCACCAGGAAGAGAGATTTTTGTCACTGACCTCGGCTGTCCAGCTTCCTGGGCCCTGACCCTGATCACATCCTCACAGGGGTGGAGGCATCCAAGCCTGAGAACCCACCATACACAGCCATAGCTTCTGGTACCAGGGCCCTTCCTGGGAACAATGCACCAGCCCTACACTGTGAGAGGAGCTGACAGGAGTATGCTTGGAAGTGAGTTCATGTACATGTGCACAGCATACACACACAGACACATCACACACAGAAACACATATCACACACACACATCTCACACACAGACACATCTCATACACACACACACAGACACATCACACACACACATCACAGATACATCACACACAGAGAGAGACACATCCCATACACACACACACAGAGACACATCACATACAGAGAGACACAGCACATACACACACACACAGAGACACATCACATACAGAGAGACACACCCCATACACACACACACACAGACACATCACATACAGAGAGACACAGCACACACACACACACACACACACACACACACACACACACACACAGACACGGTCCTAGTTTCCTGCTGTGTGTGTGTGTGTGTGTGTGTGTGTGTCTGCTGCCATGCCACCTCCATTAAAGATTTATCAGCTGAGAGTGAATAAGTGTTCAGCTCTGGGCCTCCAGCAGTGGGGTCCCCAGCAGTAGCAAAACTTTTGCTTCTGGGAATAAAATGGAAAGCCAATCTCTGGGGTACATGAAAAGCCAGCTAATAAAGTGTTCTCCTTTGGAAAGGCTGAGAAAACCCAATAATGGGGAACAGGGAGTGGCAGGAACACGCTGGGGCTTAGAGCAGGCTTGTCCCCCTCTCTCCCAGGCCTCACCTGCTCAGCACTGCCCAGCCTAATAAACCCTCTCTCTTCAGGGTCATATTCAATGTGGTCCCAATGGAGAGTGATGCACCACAAAACTCCAGCAAAATTTTGTACTAAATTGAATCAATCCACGTTGGAAATGGCTCTTGTCAGCTTCTGCCACAGAACTGTCTTCAGGGGCTGGAGGGATTAGGAGGGGCCATCAGGATATGAGGACTGGGGGCGGGGGGCTCTCACTCCAAGAAACTTACAGTACTATGGCTGCATCTGGTAAGGTGGGAGGAAGGGGCTTGAGAAGCAACGCAGTGGGACAGGAGGGCAGACAAGGGACCCATTGAACAGTGTTCACCTACCTGCTCTCTTAGCCATCCTGGAGTCTTTTATGCAAATCCCCCCACCCATCGTTAAGTGCCCACTCTATGCTTCGTAAGCTGATGGCAAAGGAGGACCAGCCGTATGGAACACAGACCCAGGAATCAGAAAAGAAGGGCTTCCCCAAGTCCTCTGAGTGGAGAAACTGCTTCTGGTAGACCCCACAGGCAGGCCACTTTCTACACAAATACCAGGGCCTATCAGAAACCAAAAATCAAACCGAACCGAACCAAAACAACAACAATGTATGCCCCTTGCCCCGCACTTTCCACGTAGGACTCACTGATCCCCACACAGAACCCCTCCTACCAGGAGGAGGCTCAGAAAGTTCCAGGCTCTTGTACAAAAACTGAACAGCTACAGGATCAAAGGGAAGCAGAGTCTCTGCACACTGCCTAGGCTCAGAAGAAAGGAAGCAGCAGGAGAAAGGCATGTAAGTCCACATTCTCTACAGGAGGCCCAGGCCCAGGCATAGGAATGACTGACTGGCACCCGGGCATCTGTGGGCAGATCCTTCCTGGGCTCTGATCCCTCCCAAATGTGGTGGTGTGGGCGCTGGTTTCCGTTCCTTCCCAGGCATCATATGGCCTCCTTGGGACAGTAGGGAACCTGGCATTTGGCCTCTTCAGGAAGGGAGAGTGGACTTCCCTGAGGTCCGCTCTCCTGTCTACATATGAAAGGGCCCCCACTTCCTCCAGGGGTAGGGGCTGTTTAGAGGAGGGGCACAGAGGCTTCTGTGACTCCAGGAAACCCTCAGGTCAGGGGGCCCTAATGAGGTGGTCAGATGGTAGGAAGAGGCTGTGTGGACAGGCTGGTGAACAGGCCACTTCCTTGCTCCCCACCCCCACCCTAATGGGGAATTTCATGAGTTGTGGTAGCTTCTGAGGCAACTGTCTGTTCAAGGCCAAAAGTCACAGGGAAGGGGTGAATGGGGAGGGAGGATCACTCAGCTGCCTGACACCCTCCTGTCCCACTCTCTCACACCCCATGTCTTTGCCCACCATGCTGCCAGGAGCCCACTGAGGTGGATAGACATCCTGCCTGCCACTAGTGGGGAGTCTTTCTGTGTCTCTGTTCTCTGGGGTTTGGGGTTTGGGCTGTGTGCATCTGGTCTCAAGGGGCCCTAAAGGGGGGCATCCTATCCCATAGTTTCTGTTCTCTGTCATGGGGGTACCAAATTCTGCTTCCTTATTGCCTCAGACTGCAGGTTGACAAATTCGTATTAAGGTGTGGATGGTCGCATACAGGAGCCCCAATTTAGGGTTATAATAGGGCTGACAGGTGTCTTCTGTGTGGACTGAGGCTGATGTCTTGAGACCTCTGGGCAGATTGTGGATAGAATTGAGTAATGTCTTGGTGATTAGGGAACAGGAGATTTGAACAAATTCTGTTAACTTGAGGCTAAGGGAGGCATCAGCCACCTTAGTCCCAACTTCCAGAAGATTCCTGGAGCTGGAGAGGTTTCATAGGAAGCTGCTCAACAGATCCTCAGCCACACTGGGGACACAGTAGCTACGGCACCTGGCCCCACAGACAGGACAGACAGGGCCCAAGGCAGTACAGCCATCCTCTCTAATCCGCTGTGACACAGAAACCCCTCTGCCCAGTTTCCTGTACGGGATGCTGTCCACACTGTGCAGCCAGCAAGAAGAGGCCAGGGCACGTTGTCTGAGCTGGCCTGGCCCACTGCAGAGGGGAGAACTGAGGTATGTGTGGGCAGGGCCACTTCAGACAGTTGGGGCATCATTTGAGAGAGGACTGTGAGGTATCAGCCTATCCCACAGAGTCTTCTTCCTTCAGCTGACCCCCACAAAAGGGTGCATCAGGAAAGCAAGGACACCCCAGTCCCTTCCATGACACAAGAAGTCTAGTGAAGCATACAGCTACAGAGCTGTGACAGATTCATAGTCACAGAGACAGGGTGGCAGCCAGCAATGCAGGCTACTATCTTTGGATCTGTGCACGGGAAGCCTGCTGCCCTCACCCTGCTGAGACCCTGCATGACCTGCAAGGGATGCAGTGCTCAAAGAAGATGAGGAGCTTCATGCTGAGTCCATTAAAAGCATCAGAACAGCAACACCAGCTCTTGATTGTGAGCCCCTGTGAGACCACAGAAGCTCTTAACCATGATGACCTTCTGAGAGCTCAGAAAAGGGTACAGAGAGTAACCAGAACTGCACTGGCACTTCAAAAGAACAGGGGAGCCAAGCAGGATAGGCAAAAGCTGCCATGACCAAACTTTACCTGCTGGCTCAGACACTTTCTGACTGGAGCTGTGGGGACCATTAGAGACATTCAAAACCCTAATCCTCGGTGTCTTTGTCTATAAATGTGGATAAGAGTTCCTTCCCACTTGGCTGGGAAGAGGCTCAGTCAGTAAACTTGCCATCAAAGCATAACAACCAGCCAGTCAGCCTTTGAGTAACTTCCAGGCTTTCAAAGAACAACATCCAAGGTTGATTCCCAGTCCCTTCTCATCTAGGATGTGGGTATTTGCAAGGGATCCTTGTAAAGAGCACAGTTAGTTATATAGGTAGTTGTCCTCGCCGTCCAGACTCCCAAGAACCACCTGTACAGAGAAAAGAGGACCCAGGCATTCTTTAGGAGCTGCACAGGCTGCAGGAATGAGGCATTGTTCTCAACTCTACCACAGTAAGTCTTGTGACTGTACAAAGTCCTTCCCATCTCTAGGCTTCAGTTTCCCTCAGTCAGGGGTTGGGCTATGACCAGTCACACCCAGGTGCTACACAGTTTCTTCTCAGGCTCTGTTGTTTGGCACCTGGGATACAAGAATGACAGTGTTTCCCCTTGCATGGTAGAGAGTTCCTTTCTTCTACTTCTGAGTCATCTAACAAGTGTCTTCCCCCTACCCAACCAACTTCTGTATGTCTATTCACTTAACATCCCTACCTTCCACAGGAAGCCTACCACCATTGTCTGTTAGCCATCATAACTACCAAGCAACCTTCACCCACTGACCCCCCACTTAACCCTTCTTTCCCTCCATCTATCCATTTGTCCACCCAAAGTTGACCATAGAATCCCTCATCCACCTCATTTCCATCCATCCATCCATCCAAAGTCCACCCACCATCACAGCCAAACCCACTTCCATCCACCCACCCTTCTAGACATGTGACCCTGGGAGACTGCAGGAAAACCAAGGTAGAGAGACCAGACCTCAGTCATAGGAAGTTCTCTGGGCTGTCTGCCAAAGCTGCTGAGAACCAGCTGTAATAGGAGTTAGATTTCTTTAATAAATATGTGGGGACTTCTGAAAGACAATCTCTTAAGGGCATGTAGATCATCCTGGCACATGAGAGGGCACCCTGTAAAGCCCAGGAAACTGAAAAGGGCTTTTGGCTTGGCATTGCTAAGACACTAGAAAGATTGTGATCTAGGTGGACTGAGTCCACATTGGTCTTACCCTCCAAGCCTCATTTTGGAGCTGCTGCTCTGAGGCTACAGAGACAGTGCCCTGCTGAGGGGCATGGCTACAAAGCCCCAGAAGCCATGAGGAAAGCACTCTGAGGAAGGGCATGGCCAGAGTCCTAGAAAGAGCCCATGAGCTGTGAGTTACCTTGAGAAATGTAAAGAGACAACACCCTATTTAAGGATATGGGGGCAGAGCCTGAGGGAGCCCCCTCTCAAGAGATAATGAGGTGCAAAGCAGCATGTGCCATTTGCTAACTCTAATGCCATGCTGACAGGAAAAGCCACAGAGAGCAACTTCTGCCAAGGGCAAACCCAGGAAGGCCAAGAAAAAGCCACAGAACACTGGACCTCTCATAAGTAAATTTGGGCTGGCAGAAAAGTTTGTAAGAACCAGACACTGAGGAGAGCCATAGCTAACTTATGCCATGGCGTGGAAGCAGAGAGGCCTGAGGCTACATTCAGCTATAGGCCCATTGTGGGGACCCAGGAAATGGAGGCTTATGAGAAATGCCTCGTGGCTGGGAAAATGAAAGTAACTTGTGGAAGATATCTAAGATGTGCCGGCTGGAAGATGCTGGGGAGGAGTTGAAGCCCAATCGTGGGTATAGCTGATTGGGTGAGCAAGACTTCCATACTCGTGATCAGTGTATGTCACCATGTTACCAGGCTTGTACTATGTGATGTAATAGGATGACCTTTAATGTGATTGGCCCACATGGACTCATGTGGAAACACCCATTTGGTTCTGTATATAAGCTAGGGGACGAAATATTAAAAACAGGAAATGCTTAGACATCACCCCTGTTGCACCTGTTTGTCTTCAGAATGAAGGATGGAGATTCAGGTGGGCAGTGCATTCACCTTTTCCCTGAGAACCCCCTTATGTAGTGATCACCCTACAAGGTCCCCATGGTAGCCCACAACCACCGATCCAGTGAGAGAGATGTCAGGCATCCTCATTCTCTGAGGAGACCTCAAAAACAGGCAGGAGAGTAACACCTGCCTTGTGAGGGGGTGTCAAAGGCCTAGACTAGCAAATAGGCCCAAACAAGGCCATGAAGCCAAAGACTAGGCTCCGAGGAATCAGAGTTGTATACCATCCTTATGGTATTATGTGATTTTCATAAATCTCTTAATATAGCTATTAACTCTCAATATGCTGAAAGAGTAGCTTCACATATTGAAACTGCTGAATTTATTCCTGGTAATTCAGAATTAACTTCATTATTTACTCAACTATAACAAGTAATTAGAAATAGAAATCATACATTGTATATAACACGTATCAGACCCCATACGGATCTACCAGGCCCTCTAGCACAAGGTAATGATGAAATTGATCAGCTATTAATAGGAAATGTGCTAGAAGCTTCAAATTTTCATGAGAAACACCATGTTAACAGCAAAGGTTTAAAAACAGAGTTTTCTATCACTTGACAATAAGCCAGGGAAATTATAAGGAAATGTCCTACTTGTTCTTTGTATAACCAAATTCCATTTCCTGAAGAAAGTAACCCAAAAGATACCCAAAGAAATGAAATTTGGCAAATGGGTATATTTCATTTTTTCAGAGTTTGGAAAATTAAAGTATGTGCACCATACCATACATACATATTCAGGATTTCAATGGGCAACTGCTTTAAGTTCTGAAAAAGCTGATTCTGTAATTACACATTTATTAGAAGTTATGGCTATTATGGGAATACCTGTACAAATTAAGACTGACAATGCTCCAGCATATGTCTCTAGTAAAATGAAACAGGTTTGTTTTGTTTGTTTGTTTTTTTGCATAGTACAACATAAAGCATATTACAGATATACCACACAGTCCTACAGGACAAACAGTTATAGAAAGATCGCACTTTAAAAAACATGCTTAATAAACAGAAAGCGGTAATAAAGACACCCAGAGATAGATTATACAGTGCTTTATTAACTTTAAATTATTTAATCCTAATGAGAAAGGAACAACAGCTACAGAGAGACATTGGATAATAGAAAAACTGCTGAATTAAATCAGATTGTATATTTTAAAGATGTGTTTACCTCAGAATGGAAACCTGGATATGTGTTACATTGGGGAAGAGGTTTTGTCTTTGTTTCCACAGGAGAAGGAAGGTTATTGATACCATCAAAATTGATAAAGATTAGATTCAAAAAGGAGAGATCTCCTGAATAGGAGAAGCAATAGTTCATCAGACAGCTTGGTCATTCAATCCAAACTAACTTAGAAAGACTAAAGTTTTCTTCTTAAATTAAAAAGATAATATTGTTGCTTACTATTAAAAACAGAGTTAAGAGATTTAAAATGTTTTAAGCAAATTCAAAGGGTTACTACAGATCAAACGTTTTTTCTAAATCTCTAAGAGTTGGTGTGATTTGGAGCAAAGATACAATATTTGAGCAGGGCAGTGATAGCCCTTGCCTTTATCCCACCAGAGATAGGTGGAACACTATAAGTTAGTTGTTTTCTAAATTTCAGAGTTATAATGAACAGGGTGGTGGTGTTTGGCACGTTTAGTCCCTGCACTTTGGAGGCACACACCTTTGATCCCAACACTTGGGAGGCACAGGCCTTTCCAAGAGGATAAAATATCTTTATATGTATAAAATATATGAATTTATAAAATTTACACATATATATTTATAAATATATGTATTTATATTTATAAATATATATTTCTCTTTTTTGAGACAGGGTTTCTCTGTGTAGCCCTGGCTGTCCTGGACTCACTTTGTAGACCAGGCTGGCCTTGAACTCGCAGAGATCTGCCTGCCTCTGCCTCCTGAGTGCTGGGATTAAAGACATATGCCACCACGCCCAGCTAAATATATATTTCTATTTATAAAATTTATATTATAAAATATCTTTCCCAGAGAATAAAAGCATCCAACTAAGGACACCACTGGACAAATGAAACATCTGAAGAAAATGGACGGATCATCATCAAGAAAAGGAGTAAATTGGACAAGTGGCATCACCCACTTCCATCTTGTCCCTTCTGCTCTCTACAGACATAACTGGCAAATGGATTTTATGTGGTCCCAATTTAATTAAAAATAACTCTGGCTTGGGGGTTGGAGTGTGGCTCTCTCCTTCTCTAAACTCATGCATGCTTGTTAAAAGAAAATTCAAAATCTCTGTCTCACATCAGAAGAGCCACCTGGTATGGTACAGAGGAAAGCAAAAAATAAGAGAATATTCAATTGCCACTCTAAAACTTTTCTTTCTTTCTTTTTTTTTGGGGGAGGGGGGTCGAGACAGGATTTCTCTATGTAACAGAGCCTGGCTGTCCTGGACTCACTCTGTAGACCAGGCTGGCCTTGAGCTCACAGAGATCCACCTGCCTCTGCCTCCTGAGTGCTGGGATTAAAGGCATGAGTCACCACACCCTGCTTAAAACTTTTCTTAAAGCCGGGCGGTGGTGGCGCACGCCTTTAATCCCAGCACTTGGGAGGCAGAGGCAGGCGGATCTTTGCGAGTTCGAGGCCAGCCTGGTCTACAAAGCGAGTCCAGGACAGCCAGAGATATTCAGAGAAACCCTGTCTCGAAAAACCAAAAAAAAAAAAAAAACTTTTCTTAAGGTATAAATATTATATCCAAATATATACAATTATTATGTATATAGAAACTTTCTGTCATGATATTAGTATAGTCATACAGAGTACTACTGATTCTAGAAATAAGCTTCATCTAGTTTCCTGTGCATGTTTTCAGGTTTGAGTCTGAAGCAACTAACAAAGTTTGTGTACCATGGATGTACTTAATAGATTGTGGTCCTCAAACCACAGATTTCTAAGATCTGCTGAATATGGCATTTAAACTGTTCAATTTTTCTACCATTCCTAACAGTAGCCTTTTAGGTCTCCAAGAAAATGGTGGGACCCTGCAACAACAAATCCACCTGGATTGAGGTAACGCCACCACTGGACAAAGCTGACGCATAGCTCTTCTGCTGACAGGTTCTATACAAACATTGGATACCTTGGGGTTGGCTGCTATGTTCTGCCTAGCCAGGATTGCCACAAAGCTGACAGACACCCCCCATAAATCAGCTTCAGACTACAAACTGCTCAGGACATTCAAATTACTGACTTCATATAAGACAGACAAGAATATTTTACAGAACTTTGAACTCAAAAATACTTAACCCTAGGACTGCCAAATACTACCAAGCTGGACATTGTGGAAAACTTGGCTGTAATAACTTCATCATTGTAAATAGTTTTACTCTATTAGAGTTAAAATCTTTCCTTTTTTGTTTTTTTTTTTTTTTTGGTTTTTCGAGACAGGGTTTCTCTGTGTAGCCCTGGCTGTCCTGGACTCAATTTGTAGACCAGGCTGGCCTCGAACTCGCAAAGATCCGCCTGCCTCTGCCTCCCAAGTGCTGGGATTAAAGGCGTGCGCCACCACTGCCCGGCTTTTCCTTTTCATTTAGACAAAAAAGGAGGATATAGAAATAACACAGGAATAATAGGAAAAGAGGATAGAGTATTGAATATACTCTTATACATCTTTGTATATTGATACAAATTAAGGTTATATTTGGTTACATTGGTATAGATTCTTGTTTATTGCTACAAAATTAAGGTTATATTTTGGTTACACCAAACTATGCATCAACTCTTTTTAAGGTATTGTACCTACGTAATTCTTATAAATGCAATGGGTAGTTCTAGTCCCTTTGAAAGCTACTGTCACAAACTGTTTAGGATAAATAAGAAATGCAAGTTAATAATCAATCAAACTTATGGTTTTGTTAATCACATATGTTTTCTAAGTTAATCAGATAGTAAATAGCTAGAGACAAGCTACATTTGCCTATTCAAATATACTGAGATAGATGGTTTTCAAAACCTCAAGGATCTATTGAATATGGCATTTAAAGATTTTTATTAATTTAAGATTTTTTTTTGGTTTTTCGAGACAGGGTTTCTCTGTATAACAGCTCTGGCTGTCCTAGACTCACTTTGTAGACCAGGCTGGCCTCGAACTCACAGAGATCCGCCTACCTCTGCCTCCCAAGTGCTGGGATTAAAGGCGTGCGCCACCAACGCCCGGCTTAATTTAAGATTTTTTTGACAATGAGACATGTCAGCTCCTGGCAGCACCACCATTCTACTTCAAAAAAGATGATGAGAGTCAGAGTTTGCTTCCAATGTGACAAATGGGGCAAAAAACTGCCCTTGTCTCAACTGCTGACAGTATGTGTCTGAGCTGTGACCAAGCAGGACACAAGAAAGTTGACTGCTGAATTCTGCCAGGACAAGGTAGAAAAGTCCTTTATAATTTCTGCTTCACAGAAAAATCCGACAGATATTCTGGGCCAGTAGGCCAAAGAGGTGGATGTTCCAACGTTGCAGAGGAATCTTAGGTGATTGCCCAGACAGCCAGCAGTCTCTGTCATTTATTTGTTTGTTTGTTTGTTTGTTTGTTTGTTTGTTTAGGTTTTTCAAGGCAGGGTTTCTCTGTGCAACAGAACCCTAGCTGTCTTGGACTCCATTTGTAGACCAGGCCAGCCTTGAACTCACAGAATGCTGGGATTAAAGGCGTGAGCTACCACACCCAGCTAGTCTCTGTCATTTCTATAGTTTTGGAAGCTGCCTGCTCTGCACTTCCTGTTTATTCTGATAATATTTATCCTTCTCAGGTCTCTGATGGGGTGGAATCCACCAATCTAGATAGTTATAGTCTCATATTTAAGCTGAAGTTGTTTAGGATTTAAGAAATTTGTTTTATTGTGTAAAAAGATGGTTTTAGGTTGATAAATGTGAGTTATGATAGCAAGTGATTTAGGTACAGAACTTTGGACTCACCAAGGTAGAATAGATAGTAGAGACTTTCTCCAAGGTTGTTAAATACAAATGGACTGGACATTGTGAACATAACTCTTACCAGATAGTATATAGTTTATTGATGTTAGAGAAAGTCTTTGATTTAGACAAAAAGGGGGGGGAAATGTTGCAGGATATTTGATCGCATAGTAAACCCCAAGATTGTGAACTAGAAAAACCTGTTTCTAATTATGATATGGCTCAGCATTTGATCTTAGAGCTTTCTCTTTACTATAAACAAGTACTTGTGGTGTGGCTCAGCCCTAGTATTTAATGCAAGTCCTTTAGTTAGGAATGCAGAAGGGCCTGGCACATGGCAGCGTATGGTCTTGGGCGTAAGAAGGAAAGCCCAGGAAACTAAAAAAAGGACTTTTCAACACAGCCACACTTTGACAGACACTAGCTGAACACTGCTCAGCTGCTGGTCACTGCCTCATTTTGAAAGACCCACGACTTGCAACCAAGGAGGGGCAGAGCCAAAATGGGGCAGAGCCCAAATGAAAAGCCTCATTTTGAAGACTAACTCTGAGGGAAGCAGAGAGCAGCACTGTGGTGGAGGAGCGTGACCAAAGGCCACCGGTTACCACAATAGAACCCTAGAGCTGTGAGTTACCACCAAAGAACCATGAGAACCAGGCCTATTTAAACCAGAGAGCCCCATGTGAGAGAGGAGCGCACCTGAAAGATGACAAGGTATATGACATATGCCATCTGCCAGCCCTGAGCTGAGACCAGGCGAGAAGGTGGGAGATAAAGGCCAAGAGCGGGAGCAGAGTGGCCTAAGGTACACTAGCAAATGACGAGGCTGAGGAGACTGTGGAAATGACAGTAACAGCCACCTGAGAAAAGTCGGGACTGGCTGGTGCCACAGAAGCAGAAGCAGGGCAACTGAGGCAGGCTGTTAAGCAGAGACGGCAATGGCCCAAGGCATGAGGTGCGTACACACTCCAAAGCGGTGCAGACAGACAGTGAGAGGCCACGAAAACAGGCAGGAGTGTGACCCCTGTCACATGAGGGCGTTGCCAGACTCAGACAAGTGAATAGGCCCTAGCAAGGTGGCAACAGCAAAGACTGAGCCAAATGGCACAGCCCACGCCCTGAGGTGTCCAGGGACAGTCTCAGCTGACTAAAGCCAGCCCCAAGCTGAGCGGTGGAAGCAGGCTGACTGCATATAAGCTGGGGAGCGATGCTAGGCCCTGAGCCTGAGGAGAAAGCCTCAAACCTAAACGGAACTGGGCTGAAGGCTGTCATAATAACGCCAGAGCCAGACAGCTGAATGATGTTTGAGGTGTACCTGCAGACAGAAGGCTGACGAGTTTGCCCTCAAGAACCCATGGCCTTAATATCCTTTTAAAAGGGTTAGGGTAGGGTTGTTTAAGTGTTGTTAGGTATTAGATATTGTTAGGTTATAGGTTTATTAGGTGTTAATAAATACAGTTTAATAAAATTTTCATTTACACTAGCATACACCTTCAATCCAAGAGCTAAATAAAGTCAACCATAGGTCAAGAGGCAGAGCAAGCAACGAGGTGAGAAAGAATGAGCATAATAAACAAGGACATTAAGGAGGAGGGTATTTAAGACAGCATGGAGGAGGAAAAAGGGCTTTTTGCATCCGGGACATCGGTGGAGTAGGAAGGTACTGGCTACTTTCTCTGTCTCTCTGAGCTAGCAGATTTTCACCTCAGTATCTGGTTCCTGAGTCTTCACTGGGACAATTTGGATTGTTGACAATCCAAACAAAGTTGACAAACAAAGTTGAACAATTTGGATTTTAGGTTTTAAAAACAACATTTAACTTGTCTTAACCAGTGAAAAGATATCATTGGGAAGTTTTACCTTAAGACATGGTAAATTGCTCAAGTTTGTGTCAAAAATTTGTTGCTACTTCTTTGAAGAGAGCTGGAGAGTTGTTTCCTCTTTGCTTTTATTACACATCATGTAGATGATATTCTACTTTCTGCTGAAAATTATAAATTTCTGGAAGATTTATTTGCTGAAGTGAAAATTGAATTAACCCATTATGGATTGATTATAGCCCCCCATAAAATTCAACATACTATTATTCCAACATATTTTTGTTTTTGTTTTTTTTTAAGATTTATTTATTATGTATACAGTGTTCTGTCTGCAGGTATATCTGCAGGCCAGAGGAGGGCACCATATTTCATTATGGATGGTTGTGAGCCACCATGTGGTTGCTGGGAATTGAACTCATGACCTCTGGAAGAGCAGCCAGTGCTCTTAACCACTGAGCCATCTCTCCAGCCCTTGTTTTTGTTTTTGAGACAGGGTTTCTCTGTGTAGCCCTGGCTATCCTGGAACTCACTCTGTAGACCAGGCTGGCCTTGAACTCACAGAGATCCACCTGCCTGCCATTACAGACAGTTTCAAGCTGCCATGTGGGTGCTGGGATATGAATTCAGATCCTTTGGAAGAGCAGCCAGTGCTCTTAACCACTGAGCCATCTCTCCATCCCATTACTCCAATCTTAAATCTAGGAAAATTGATCAAGTGTTCAGCAATCATTCCTCAATGTGTGGAGATCATAAAATACATCTTTAAAACTCTAAATGAAGCCATGTGTGGTGACACACACCTTTAATTCCAGCACTTGGGAGGCAGAGGCAGGCAGAGAGTTCAAGGCCAGCCTGGTCTACAAAGTAAGTCTAGGAAATCCAGGTCTCTGTTACACAGAGAAACCCTGTCTCAAAAAAAAAGTCTAAATGATTTCTAAAAACTGATAGGGACTTGAATTGGTTTAGATCTATGTTAAAATTTTCCATAGGGCCGGGCGTGGTGGCCCACACCTTTTATCCCAGCACTCGGAAGGTAGAGGCAGGCAGATCTCTGTGAGTTTAAGGCCAGCCTGGTCTACAGAGTGAGTCCAGGACAGGAAGTGCTACACAGAGAAACCCTGTCTCAAAAAAACAAAAACAAAAAAAATCCCATAGTACAACTGCAACCTTTATTTGATGTTCTTTAGGGGAATCCCATGCTTCCATCTCCTGGAGAATAAGCTGAACCTACATGTATAGCATTCAAGCAGGTAGAAAATACAGTTGGGAACACTCAATTTCAGCATATCTCATATCCTGATACTGTTCCTGCAGTTAGTTGTCCTTTCTCCAAGCATCCCCGTAGAACTGACCGGGGATAGCGGGCCAATAGAATGGATACATCTCTCTATTAATCCAGTATATATTATCACTCCATATTGGTTGAATTGATAATTCTGAGCAGACTTAGACAAAACAATTATTAGGTCAAGAGCCAATAAAAATTTGTAATCTTGCCGGGCGGTGGTGGCGCATGCCTTTAATCCCAGCACTTGGGAGGTAGAGGCAGGCGGATCTCTGTGAGTTCGAGGCCAGCCTGGTCCACAAAGTGAGTCCAGGACAGCCAGAGCTGTTACACAAAGAAACCCTGTCTCGAAAAACCAAAAACAAAAAATTTGTAATCTTTATGATAAAAATAGTTGGGATTTTTAATGAATGTTTCAGAAGACTTAGCACTGGCTTTTGCTACATATCCATTTCAAATTGATACCAATTTTTCTTCTGGTAAACTCATTGATTTTGCATTAAAACATGCTATTGTATTTCATAAGACTACCAGGCTTCAGCAGGTGTCCTCTGCACAAGTAGCATTTATAGATGCCACAAAAGATGGTAATGGTGTCCTCGTTTCTAGAGATGCTTCACTGATTTTTATCTGGAATCACATGTGACTTACATGGCTTTACAATGTTATTCTCAATCTCTAAACTTATATTCTGATTCACAATATGCAGTCTTGCAGTGCAACATCTAGAAATTTTGTGATTCACTTCATCAGGCACCTCTGTTCATGATTACTACAATTAATTCAACAGGAATTACAGACTCAGGATAATCCACTTTATTTTGGTCATATTAGGTCATATTCTAATCTTCCAGGATGTTTGTCTGGGGAAAATACAAAGGCAGACTCCCTGTTAATACTGTCTCTTTCCTAGGAAGTAACAACCTAAAGGAAGCACAAAAATCTCATTCAAGCTTTCATCAAAATGCTTCAGTGTTCAACAAATCTTTAGTGCAAAGAGCTAATGGACAACTTAAACATTATTGAAAAGTAAAGGGCAGGGAGAAGATTAATGTGGCTTGTTCACAGTGTTTATCCTATATTAGATATATACTTTAATTTTTTTAATTTAGGTAAGGATGGCCTTACTGCTGCAGAATGTTTTTGGGTAACTCTGAAAAAATTCAAGGTTGTGATCCTTTGGAGAGATATTATGTCAGGTCAATGGAATACCCAAGACCTAGTAATTCACTGGAGCCGAGCCGAGGCTCTGTTTGTGCTTTTCTTCAGGAGGCTAAAAAGCCTTTGAAGATACCTGAAAGACTGACTCCACCCATGGTACATGGATGGATGTTGTATTCCACTATTAAGGTTGTAGTCTGCCATGACCCAAAAGCTCAGTGCTAAATGGCAGAATCCTTTCCCAGCAGGGCTCCCTCCTCTGTACCTGATGTGGGGAACCTGACCTTCCCACTCTCTACCTGAGGAGTGTCACCTACAAAATTACAGGTTTAATTTCCTTTCTCCTGATAGAACCCGTTCAGCAACCACCTGGGATTTCTGGAAAGCCCCTAACCATATCTGAAGTGTAACCTTTGACACAGTTTCCTGCTAATTTTCTCCCTCTTGCTACCCATAAGATAATTAGGTACTTTGTTCCCCTTGTTATGTATGATAGGACCCTTATGTCAAATGTATATGAACCATCTCCGGCACTCCTAGTGCCAGCCAATGATTTACTTTGCCCTGGAAACTCCCACCTACTCATCCAAGTTCAATATAACATTTGTTGACCCCAGTAAAGTTGATCTGTCCATGCTCATCTAAACACTGTTCTCCATCTTCTGCTCCCCTAGACCACATGCACTGATAGTCAACAGTCACGAGGAAAAGGGGAGACCCACAGCACCCCACATATGAAGAGCCTCAAAATGTCTGCAAAGGCTACACCTAAAAAAAAGAGAGAGAGAATGGGACTGTGGAGTTGTCAACCCATGAAGAGAAGAGTATAGTTCTAATGAGGTCAAGGTATATACAATGACAAAACCAAGCCACACAGGAAAAAACGTGTTTTTCCATACAGGCATATAAAGGATTGCTTAAACAATTGAATAACATCAAGCAATAATGAGTAATCTGAAGTAAACTCACTACTACTTGAAACATTTGAAAATATATTCCAAGAATAATTCTGTTTTGAAGAAACTGAGGTCACAAGACTCTTATTTTCTTGGAGTTTTCTCAAGAACTCAGAATTCTAATATGATTCAATTCCAAGACTGTGTTCTGACACTGCACATAAATTCATTTATTTTTAAAAAAATAACAAAGTCCTTTTTAAAATATGGAGTCACATACTAC
This sequence comes from Lophiomys imhausi, assembly GCA_907164525.1. Taxonomy (NCBI): domain Eukaryota; kingdom Metazoa; phylum Chordata; class Mammalia; order Rodentia; family Muridae; genus Lophiomys; species Lophiomys imhausi. The sequence continues at coordinate 6,598,615 of CAJQZJ010032834.1, forward strand.
ACACAGTGTAAATATATATACATATGTGTGTGTGTATATATGCCTTTACACGATTGCCTAAGGATGGCAGAAAATTTCATCAGAACTTTTTTTTTAATATTTATTTATGACTTCAGGTTACATCTCCATCACAGTGTCCTCTTTCCACCCCTCTCATCAGAACTCTTGGACAGGGATTAACAGGTATGGCTGAGCCATCTGATGTGGGTGCTAGAAAAAGAACTTGGATACCTAAAAGCAGCATTACTACTGAGTCCACATTCCAGAACCAAATATTTCATTATAATGCCAAATACAACATGCCTTATATTATTCCTTCTGTCTTCTATCACCTACAAGTGATAAAACTCCTTACTACATGGTCATTGAAGGATTGAATCGATTTCTTTCACTCTGTGAATGGACTCTGCACATTGCTTCTCATTGTCAATGTTTACACAGTTCTCTTGATGTGAATGAAAACAATGAAAGACTTACTTATGTCGCGCCCGCCTCGCCGATAAGGAAAGCGCCACACAATCAGGATTCTTCTGACAGCATTTATTGAACAGCTCTTTTAGATAGCACGGTGGAGAGGGACCCTGAGCTCTGGCAGGCGGCTGCCTATATAGCACATAGGGAGGCTTGTCGAACCCTCATTGGCTCATATGGAATCACCTAATTAGCATGAGATCGCAATGCCAAGAAACGCGCCTTGCACATGCGCACACCGGCACAGCACCTCCGTGAAGAACCAGGAAGCAGGAAGTCGGCGCCATCTTGTAATGGCGATTGCGGCTCCCGACATTTCCCCCTTCTTTATTAAATAGCAAAACCCGATCAAGCCCACCGTTCTACCAGTGGAGCGATCAAAGTAATTAAATGGACTAGAGACCCTGTGTGCCTGAATTCCCGTGCAATGGGAACACGAGCCCTGGGAGGCACACAGGACTGTCATCAGAATGCCTGGTGCAATGGGAACATGAGCCCTCAGGACAATTATATGATGACAGTGTCTCATTGTTTTAGCATATTTAACCAAGTTCTAGGAGAGGTTCCAAGTTCCACGGCAAGTAAAGCCTGAGTGATTAGCACTTTATCTCTATTGTGTTGTTTTTTAAATTTGCAGAGCAACCAGAGGGTAATCAACATTCCCCCCGCTAAAAGGCAGCCGAATAACCCGACTCCCACCCATTCCTTAAAGTAGGAGAAAGCCGACTGAAGCCAGGAAGCCAATCCTTTTGTTAGGGACAGATCCAAACGAGTGGAGTTAATTTGAATGATAGCTATTCGTAGTCTTCTCATGGTTTCATCAAATTCCGCAGTCCAATTTTGTCGCAACTGTTGAGATAACGTCTTAGACAAGTTAGCTGCTCGTGTAAAATTTTCATATTGGACAGAGGTAACACAAAGTCCAGGAAGTTTAATTTCACATCCTAATTGAGCCATTTGCCATAATATGTCCAATTGTTCCTGGACAAGGTCAATACGTTGATTGACAATCATTAATCCTCCTTTTATTTGTGCATTAACAGAGGCCTGTACATCAATAGCTTGACTTATGGAGGCCGATAAATTGTTTAACATAGTAGTAGTTTGTATTTGGTCAGAAAGAGCAAGGGATGAGGCTGTAAGAGATGCAGCAACAGCAGCAGTGGCTATAATGCTTACAATAGCTGCAGTAACTCCAAAATCTCTTTTTGGTCTAAACAGGGTGAGTGTATTGGGAGTTTCAACTGGAACAGGGACAAATCTGGGAATGCGAGCCACAGTAGCTGTGTGAAACTTTGTAGCATTCCAGCATAATGTGTAATAACTATCTTGAGTAGTGGATCCATTATTCACAATCCAAACAAAGGGAGGCCAAACACAGACCGGAGTGGCCTTAACTATTTGTGTGGTGTCTTTATAAATTTCTTCTTTTATTGTATCATCTGTTATATTTTGTGTAATTTTTCCTTTCATAACACCTCCTCCCAGTAGCATAGACATGGGCGTCAAATCAGTGCAACTCCCACCAGAACCACATAAAAGCCAGATATCAAAAGGATCTATGTCATATCTAAAAGGGTCCATAGTAGAAAAGTTACCATACCCCTCAAGAGGTGAAAATGTAAACTGGCGTTGTGGGAGTGGATGAGCTCTACGGCTTTGACATCCTGTCCAGGGAAGAAAAGCCTTATCTGCCTTATTACCACTACAAAAAGGTGCATATTGAGGTTGAGACTGTCGGTTGGATCTACTTTCATCAGAATTGTTTGTATGAGGCCACCAGCCAAACAAGATTGTAGCATTAGCCACTAATTTATTACCCCTTTCCTTTACTGTAGTATCTAATTTTGCATAGGAATGATTGTTTAACTGGATACAAGAGTTATCCTCGGAGTAATTGGTAGACACCGTGAAACAGAGACAACCCTCTGTAGCCAGGGTTATGTTATGTGGCACTGAGGCTGTTTGATTATCCATAGGCAGGAACGCTAACCCCAGGGTATCATTGGTGGTGAAAAAACGAGGAAACACTTGTGCATCATGCATCACAGACATGGGGAGTGGATAGGTGGTCATAATTCCCCATCTAGCCATCCCCATCACCGTGGTCAGAAGGAGAATCGTTCCCCACAGCATCAGTGGAAGTCTTCATCCCAGACGGTACCAATTCATCGTCGGCAATCAGCACTTGTCACGTCAATCTCGCTGGGACCCAGATAGGATTTTCTTGATCCTGTGGAAAAACACAAATGGCTCCCCTGGATCTTACTAAAACCGGATCCGGGCCTTTCCATTGGTTAGATAAAACATCTTTCCATCTAACAGATTCTTTATGAGGACTTGGAGCCACATGTCTATCAGCAGCAGATCGTCCTTCAGAATCCAAGTTTAAAAAATTTAAAGTGAATAGAGCTAGGGAGATAGATGTCTTAGGTCCCATATTAGGGCCTACTCCCCCTTTTTGTTTTTGTAGATAAGTCTTTAATGTGCCATTGGCACGTTCCACAATTCCTTGTGCTTGAGGATTATAAGGCAGGCCGGTGACATGGCGAACACCAAGCCTTTGGCAAAATTGTTGAAAAGGTTTAGAGGTATAAGCTGGTCCATTGTCAGTCTTGAGTTGAATGGGTTTGCCCCAGGCAGCCCATGATTCAAGACAGTGAGTAATAACATGTGAAACCTTTTCCCCCGCTAGGGGAGTGGCATGGATAATACCAGAACATGTATCGATGGACACATGGATATATTTAAGTTTTCCAAAGACAGTATAATGAGTAACGTCCATCTGCCAGACATGAAGAGGTTGTAGACCTCTAGGATTGACACCTATAGATGGAAGAGGTCGGAACTCAGCACAAGAGGTACATTTTAAAACAATATCACGTGCCTCTGCACGGGTCAGGTGGAATTTTAATCTCAAGGTATTGGCTGGAACATGATATAATTTATGAAACTCTGTTGCTCCCTCTACGGGTGAATTTACCCAAAATAGTTCTCTAGTAGCTTTATCAGCAATAGAATTGGCATGAGACATTGGTCCAGGGAGCAATGAGTGTGCCCTCATATGTTGAATAAAGAATGGATGATGTCTATTTCTAATATGTCTTTGTATGTCTTTAAACACCTCAGCAACAGCGCTTTTGGGATGAATTAAATCAGTTACTTCAAGCTGTCTTACAGCTCCAACAACATAATGTGAGTCTGAAATAATGTTTATAGCCTCAGGAAATCTTTGTAATACTATAGCTACTATAGCACATTCTACTAATTGAGGTGAGGTATAATTAAATTTGATTTGAGTAGGAATATTATTAACAACATAACAACCAATGCCTGTTTTAGAACCATCAGTATAAATATCCAGTGCCTGATGGATAGGTTGTGTTTTTGTAATTTTAGGAAAAATAAAGGCATTATTAAGAGTGAATTGTAACAAAGGATGTTTAGGATAATGATTATCTATGTTTCCTGGGAAAGAACATTTCAAAATAGCCCAAGAGTCTTGTGTCCCACACAATACTTGGATCTGATACATAGTATATGGACAGATTACTGTGTCAGGATAAATTCCAAAATGTGTGACTGAGAGCTGTATTCCTTTAAGAGCCAAGTCTGCAACCAAAATTGGATAATAACCTAAAGTCTTACCAGGGGAACTATGAGGATGAATCCACAATAAGGGTCCTTCCTGCCATAGTACAGCAGTAGGATGCATAGGAGAAGGTAAGATACACAAGTGTAATGGCAAGTCTTGATTAACTCTGTCTAATTGAGCAGATTGTATTGCAATTTCTATTTTATTTAGCACCTTAGAAGCCTCAGGAGTTAACTTTCTCAATGATGTAATATCAGAGTCTCCTTCTAAGACCTTAAATAAGGGTTGTAACTCTGTGGTAGTAATTTTCAAAAATAAACGAATCCAATTAATATCTCCTAACAATTTCTGGAAGTCATTTAGGGTTTTTAAGGTGTCCCTCCTGATAGTTACCTTTTGAGGCTTAATATAGTCAGGTGTAATAATTGAGCCTAGAAACCTTCCTACATTACCTTCTTGCACCTTTTCAGGAGCAATATAAAGGCCTTTCGACCACAAGTTTTCAGTTAACGAAGAAAAGGCTTCCTGTAACATTTCTCTATTGTTTGTGCAGAGGAGGATGTCATCCATATAATGACATATCCTGACTTTGGGAAAATTTTTTCTAACAGGCTCAATAGCCTTTGAGACGTACAGTTGGCACATAGTAGGACTATTGGCCATTCCTTCAGGAATAACTTTCCACTGATAACGAAGATCAGGTTCTTCATGATTGACACTAGGCAGGGTAAATGCAAACCTTATTCTATCCTGAGGATGTAAAGGAATAGAGAAAAAACAATCTTTTATGTCTATAATTATGACTTCCCAATATTTAGGTAATGCTGAGAGCAATGGTAATCCTCTCTGAATAGAGCCCATAATTTGCATGTTTATTAATAGCTCTCAAGTCATGTAACAGTCTCCATTTTCCAGACTTCTTTTTAATTACAAATATGGGAGTATTCCATGGTGACTGGGATGATTCTAAATGATCTAAACTTAGTTGTTTCTCCACAAGCCCTTTTGCGGCTTCTAGTTTCTCAGAGGTAAGAGGCAACTGAGGAACCCACACAGGTTCCTCTGATAACCAAGGTACAGGCAAAGCCTCCTCAGCGGCCCCTAAGAAAAACCCAGTCCAGTCCTATCGCGTTTTTTAATAACTGGGATAGGGCTGGTTCTTCCTTGTAGGGTTTTTCCTAATCCTTTTCCAGGAACACAACCCATATCCCTCATCATGTTTTGACTTTGAATTGAATAATCATTTGTAAGTTTGAAATTCATTTGTTTTAGTATATCTCTCCCCCAAAGATTTACTGGGAGAGGTAAGACATAGGGTACCACAGTTCCTTTTCTACCTTCATTGTCTTCCCATTGTAAGGTTTTTGCACTAATAAGAGGTGTGGATTCATAGCCCAATCCTTGTAAAGTCTGTGAGGATTGATTTGTGGGACAGGACTTTGGCCACCATTGAGATGAGATTATGGTGGTATCTGCCCCTGTATCTAATAATCCCTTAAATGTTTTGCCTTGTAATTTAAGGTCTAGAATAGGTCTATCATCTAATTCTAGGGATATATAGGTATGAGTTCCTCCAGAGGAACCAAACCCTTGCATGCCTCTCGTTGTCCCTTTAGCTGGGAATAAAGCATGCAGACTGGGGAGTATTAATAATTGAGCAATCTTATCACCAGGGGCTATAGAACTAATTCCTCTTGGTGAGGAACACATGATATTTATTTGTCCCTCATAATCTTGATCTATCACCCCTGGGTGAATGACTAACCCTTTAAGAGAGGCTGAAGCTCTTCCCAGGACAAGCCCTATGGTATCTTTAGGCAATGGGCCAGAAAAATCAGAAGGTATAGGCTGACACCCCATAGTGGGCGTTAATACTGCTCTGGTGGTGGCACGGAGGTCCAGTCCTGCCGAGCCTGTTGTGGCTCTTCTTGGCGTCGAGACTGCCTCAGGGGTGGTAGTTGTTGGGCGTTGTTTGGATGATCTAGTGCCCCATACATTTGAGGGCCCTGGGGACGCGGGCCCTGCTGCCCATTTTTTGACGAATCATTAAGGGGGCGTCCTTTATCATCCTTAACTGATCTGCACTCATTCGCCCAATGTTTGCCTTTGTTGCATCTAGGGCACATGTCAGGCGTCCTGGGATATTTACCATTATCAGCTGAATTCCTGGATCTACATTGTTTTTTAATGTGGCCTACTTTTCCACATTTGTAACATTTCATGTTGGAGGCCCTCTGGGCAGCAAGAACTGCCGCGGCAAGCCCTGAGTTAGACAAAGGTCCCCCTATCTCTCTACAAGCTTTCATCCAGGCATTCAACCCCTTTCCTTTCCATGGTTTTATTGCATTTCTACATTCCTTAGTACATTGTTCAAAGATCAGCTGTTCTACGAGTGGCATTGCCATCTCAGGATCTCCAAATATCCTGCCTGCTGCTTCCATCATGCGTGCCACAAAATCTGAAAATGGTTCATTGTTTCCTTGAAGTATTTTTGTTAAATTACCAGTAACCTGGCCCTTATTAGGCAGACTTTTCCATGCCTTTACTGCAGCCTTGTTAATTTGTTCATACACTTCTGCAGGATAGGCTGTCTGATTGGCTACCCATTGTCCCTGTCCAGTAAGCATATCGAAATTCCATTGAGGATGCCCCTGCGCCAGGTTCTGTCGAGCCTGGGAGGCACAGAGGTCCTGATAAATGGATTTCCAATCTAAATATTGTCCCATAGTAAGACATGCTTTAACAGTATTATACCAATCCTCTGGTGTCATAGCACTGACAGTTATTCTCTCTACAAGTGCCTGAGTGAACGAGGCATTTATGCCATATGTTTGAACAGATTCGGCCAAGGCTTTTAACTGTTTTAAGTCTAGCTGGGAATGTTGTCTTGTCTGGTTAGCATCTTCCCACACGGGGAATGCAATTCTAATTTTCTTTCTTTCCTTAAGAGGGACGAGGGATGTGAATCCCGGTTTTTTCTTTTTTTTTACTACTTCTACTAATGGCGGGGCAGACGGAACTGACCCTGAAGCATATGGGTCAGGCCGATACCGCTCAGCCTCATATCGAGCTGCCTCTTCTTCTAACTCAGCTTGATCATCTGAATCCAATACACCCTCCTCTGACGAGGAAGATGTTGGATCCTCTTTCTCTTCTTCACCCTCTGTAGAGGTCTCCTCTGAGGACAAGTCTCCAACCCTTAAATTCTTAAATTCCTCAAGGACAGGATACAATTTGTCCTTTTCTTTTGACATTTCTTTACTTCTGTTTGTTTTCTTTTTAATCTCAGCGCTCTTTTCCTTTTCTGCTTCTGATAGGCTATCCTGATGATCTGCTAATACTCTCTGTCCTTCCTGAACCTTTTCTTGACATCTAGAGTCCTCAATACAAGCTCTAATCATTTTATACAGTGGCCACGTTCCTGGTCTAAGCCTCCCTCCATCTTTTTCATTATTGAAATCAACTCCAAGTTTTTCCCAAGACCCTTTGGTTAAGGATCCGGTCGAGACAAACCATGGAGCAACTCAATCTACTTCTTTTAGAAAATTGCATAGAACTCTTTCAGGAACTTTTAGTCCGGGTTCCTTCAACAACGCCTGCATTGCTGAAAGGAGCGGCTTCATCTGTTGATTGCCCATAGTCCTTTATCTACAGGACAGAGCGAACCTGCACAGTTATCTACCTGTGGCTTACGGTTCCGGTAAACAGGGAGGACAGGTACACTCCTTCCCTTGTTGATGGCAATTAAGACAAAAACAACACATAATGACCACCACCGCCCACACAAGAAGAACAAGAGCCAGCCAAAGGGGATCCACCATACCTTGCAGAAAAGCGTCTAGACTTCCTCCGCCGTCAGTTCTGAATCCTCTGTCGAGCCTACAGGATCCCTCGCAGCTGGACCGGAGCTCCCGAGACGTTCGGCCTCAATCCCGGGTTTCGGCACCAGATGTCGCGCCCGCCTCGCCGATAAGGAAAGCGCCACACAATCAGGATTCTTCTGACAGCATTTATTGAACAGCTCTTTTAGATAGCACGGTGGAGAGGGACCCCGAGCTCCGGCAGGCAGCTGCCTATATAGCACATAGGGAGGCTTGTCGAACCCTCATTGGCTCATACGGAATCACCTAATTAGCATGAGATCGCAATGCCAAGAAACACGCCTTGCACATGCGCACACCGGCACAGCACCTCCGTGAAGAACCAGGAAGCAGGAAGTCGGCGCCATCTTGTAATGGCGATTGCAGCTCCCGACATACTTATGTAGAGATGAGTCCAGATTATGTTAGGGAAAGTTCCATACTGTGATATATGCTCTTTTGAAATAATTAGTTTTATATGTGTAGGTGTTTGGCCTGCATGGATATCTGTGTGAGGATGTTGGAGCCCCTGGAAGTTACAGACAGTTCTAAGCTTCCATGTGGGGGTAAGGAATTGAAGCCCGTACCTCTGGAAGAACAGCTAGTGATCTGTATCTCTGAGCCATCTTTCCAGACCCCTTTGGGGGTGGGGATGTAAATAGGATCTTGTGGATATAAGGTTATCATGTAATTCAAATGCTGATTTCTGCACCCCCCCCCAATATCTGGTTGCAATTCTTGTTCAAAGAATCTCCTGTCTCAATGTTGTGCAAACATTGCTCCTCAACTGTCCCCTGATACGTCAATAAAGCAGCTAATACCAACTCACTGAGCAGGGGAGAATATAGGGCTGGACTTCCTGCTCTCCAGGGGAGGAGGAGTTAGAGAAGGAAGAAGGGGATTCAGCCATGGGAGAGGGACAGGATACATGAGGATTCAGCTGAAGCAAAGAAAGTGCTAAAAAACAAATAACTCAGGGAATTTTGGCAAAGAGAGTCAAACTAGCAGAGAGGGTTAAGAACAGATTAAAACTGGACTGATGTTATAAAGCTTGGTGAACAAATAATACAATAGAGTCTCAATTATTTAGGTGATAGCTGAGTTAAGAGAGAAACTGAGTAACAAACACATTTATGTAAATATATAAATTTATGTAAATTTAAATTTAATAGGATCTTTCTACATACTATGGCCATCCTGGAACTCACAATGTGGACCAACAAAGTCTCAAATTCAAAAAGATAAACCTGCCTCTGTCTCCCAAGTGCTAGCATTACATGCATTCACTTCACCCAGTTATGTTTTTAAAATGACTATCTATGACTCAGGGAATATACAAAAATGTAAGATTTAAACAGGAGTTCTCATTAATATTACTGTTTTGAACAGTAATACTTCTTGGAGTTTTACCAAGTATCAATTACAACTTATAAATTGTGACTTATGTTTGCATTGTTTCGGTTAATTTCACTTTGTTAATTTCACTGCTATAAAAAATTTTCTTTGAATAATATTTATTTTATGTGCATTGGTGTTTTGCCTGCATATATGTCTGTGTGAGGGTGTTGGATCCCCTGGAACTGGAGTTACAGACAGTTATGAGCTGCCATGTGGGTGCTGGGAATTAAACCCAAGTCCTCTGGAAAAGCAGTCAGTGCTCTTAACTGCTGAGCCTGCTGTAAAATTTTTTTAACCATGTCTATGTACCAGTGCAGTGGTGTGCATGTGCCAGTAGAGAAAAATTTACAAGTGTCTATTCTCCAGTTCCTCTATGTAGTAGAGGTAGTAGTAGAGATAAAACCTAGCTAGTCAAGTTTGGCAGCAACTGGTGAGTGAACTCACTGGTCTTATTTCGGTTTCAATATTTATATGTGCTGCTGTGTGGGTATGCATACAACCCAAGTGTACTATTCAGGGAAAAAATTCTATGAGTAATGTGAGTATCAAAGAGAATTAACTCAGGACATTAAGCAAAGCAGCAACAACCTTTACTCTCTGAGATAATTCTCTGGCCTTCATTTATGTTTCTGAGGAAGTGTTAAGAACAACAAGAATTTTGTCCTCAGAATAAACTAATACAATCCAAAACATAATAAATAACAAAATAAAAATAATTTTCATTTACAAATAGAGTTTATTATTCAACCTGCCCTGTATTCCTGTATTTTTGGATGACAATATATCTTCAGTTTGAAAAGGAGACATTTTAATGATGGAATGGATCTTACTCAAGCACCAGTGAGAGCACTCAGTGTGGAAATGAATGTGGTAGGCTATACCTCATTTCTTAGATTCCTGGGGAATTTTTGTCATTATGACTTCTTTCATGCTTGTGAAGAAGACTTTTAGATGCAAAGGCCATACCACAATGATTACATTCATAGAGTTTCTCCGCAGAATGAATTCTTTCATGTATGTGAAGATGACTGTTACGTTCAAAGACTTTACCACATTGATTACATTTATAGGGTTTCTCTCCAGTATGAATTCTTTCATGCATTTGAAGAGATCTGTGACATGTAAAGGCTTTACCACATTGATTGCATTTATAGAGTTTCTCTCCTGTGTGAGTTTTTTCATGCCTTTGAAGATTACTGTGATATGCAAAGGAATTACCACATTGATTACATTTATAGGTTTTCTCTCCTGTATGAATTTTTTCATGCATTTGAAGATTGCTGTTATTTGCAAAGACTTTACCACATTGATTACATTCATAGGGTTTCTCTCCAGTATGAATTCTTTCATGTATTTGAAAACTACTGTGATATACAAAGGCTTTACAACATTGATTGCATTCATTGGGTTTCTCTCTAGGGTGAATTCTTTCATGTACTTGAAGGTAACTGGGACATTCAAAGGTTTTATGATATTGATGATATCCTAGCAGCAGGGAGAAGAAGAGCATTCCAGCCAGGAGCAGCAGGAAGGAGGCACACGCCATGGGTTAGAGAAAAGAACCTCATTCCACATGGCCAGCCCATCTAAGCGAGCTCATAATTCTATTACCCAAATATAACCCCATATATGCATACGTCCCTTTGGACTATTATTCTTCACGCTAAACCAATGTTCCAGGCCACATGAAAGGATCTTCTTTAATCTACCCCATGGCGTGTCTTCCTTGTCTACTCCTGGCTTTTCTCCAGCCTTCTTCTTCCCCAGATGTTCTCTGTCTCTTTTAAAAACCTGCGCACCTTAGTCCGACCTATCTCTGTATTTGCCCAACCTCCAGGCCTCAGCATTTATTTAACCAATCAGAGTTAATTAAGTAACAGACAGCAGCCGGGCAGTGGTGGCACACGCCTTTAATCCCAGCACTTGGGAGGCAGAGGCAGGCAGATCTTTGAGAGTTCGAGGCCAGCCTGGTCTACAAAGCGAGTCCAGGACAGCCAGAGCTGTTAAACAGAGAAACCCTGTCTCGAAAAACCAAAAAAAAAAAAAAAAAAGTAACAGACAGCAAACAGGACCAATTAACATTTAGAATGCTTAACACCACCCCATCACTCATCTACCTCATGGACCATTACCTCCCTGCCTCTGTCCCCTCCCTCCTCACTGCAGGGACAGATGGACAAGGA
>CAJQZJ010032834.1:6615121-6635452 GCA_907164525.1 Lophiomys imhausi
GGCCTTGGGCTCTGTTCCTATCAATGCTAAGAAAATTTTAAAAACTGTCCTTCATCTTGGGTTTTTTTCACGGGTTTTTTTTGTTCTGGTTTGGTTTGGAAGGTTTTTTTTGTTTTTTTTTTTTTTTTTGGTTTGGTTTTGGTTTTTTTGGTGGTGTATGTGCAGGAGGCATATAAATTGAATTCAAGATCTTGTACCTCATCTTTTATTCTTTTCTCTTTTCTCTTTTTCATTTTGAGATGGAGTTTTCCCTGTATATCAGGTTGGAGTTAAATTCATAGTCATCCTCCTGTATCAGCCTCCCACATGCTGGAATGACAGGTGATATTGTCATGCCTGACTTTCCTTTTTTGTCACTTTCCTGGCAAACCCCTGCTTCCCCCCCACCTTTTCTGGGCAAATCCCCCAAATCCCCAGGAGGTTCTGGGCTCTGTTCAGGCTGACAGGACAGGATGAGTGTGGCCTGGAGTTCCCAGAGACTCCAGCCTGTCCCTGGGAGTTTCCTTGGGTGCTCTGAGCAGGTGTCACACACAGTTCAGAGTGTCCCTGGAGTTGGAGACTATATGCAGGTGGCAGTTGCTTCCTGTTGTCTGGATACTGACACTGTTTTGGGGAGATTGTGGGTGGTGAGAGGGCCACCACCCAGTCTCTAGAACAGTGTCCCCAACTCTTTCTGCCCCTCTTTCTCTATGTCTCTCTCCCTGTCTCTGCTCTATTTCTCTTGGTCCCTCTCTCAGTCTCCTCCTCTCCCTGTCCATCTGTGTTCTGCCTCCTGCCCCTTCATGGGGTTTCCCCATCGCCCGGAAGGAAAGCCACACAGTGACTTCTCCCTTTTGGGGCCCTCCCCTGCCCCCACCTCAAGGCCTTCCACACTCACACACCATCCTGTCACCAACTCCTGTCCACACACTGGACCACGGAGACACACGGGGCAAGTCCTCACTTCCCAATCCTTCAGCCCTTCTCTGTAGGGTCCCTCGGCTCCAGAGAACAGAACCACAGAGTATGTCCAAGCTCCTCCTCTTGTCACTCGCCCTATGCGCCAGCTGCTCTACTGGTAATGCAGGGACAGGTAGGTGAACACACTGGGGACTGGGCACCTGGGCTGAGGGGACTAGGAATCCCTTTCAGTCTCAGATCGTATCTGGAGTCCAGTGGGAACCCACATCTATACCAATGGGACCTGCTCTCATTCCACTATAGACATGGAGAACTGAGGCACAGAGAGACCAAGCCTTATCTAGGCAGAGGCACCTTGAGCTTAGAGATCTGTGTAGCTACCCACTTGACTCTCCGAACCCCAAAGTGAGTCAGAAATGCTGGAGATGCTGGGTTTGGTGCTGCACACGTGTCATGCTGCCTGCACTCTGGAGGCTGAGGCAGGAAGTTCAGGAGTTCAAGGTTATCCGCAGTTAGAAGGTCAGCCTAGGCTACCAGAGACCCTCCTTTCAAAAAAATGGAGGAGGAGGAAAGGAAGGAAAGAAACAAATAGAGAGAAAAGGGGAAGAAAAACTCTGTTTTGTTTTGTTGATACAGGGTTTCTCTGTGTAAAAGCGCTGGCTGTCCTGGACTCAATTACAGACAGCTGTGAACTGCCATTTGAACCCGGGTCCTTTTGGAAGAACAGCCAGGGCTCTTAACCGCTGAGCCATTTCTCCAGCCCCCCAAAACTCAGGTTTTTTTTTTTCAACTAGAAAATGGGCTCTATTGAGGCCCTTGGGTTTTGAGGTAGGCATAGGAGCTCATGCTTCCGTGCATAGCAGAGACCTACAAGGCACATGGAAGCTCATGCTCCTTTGTCTCCTCCAGCCCTAGTGGCACTGAGCCAGCCCAGAGTGCGATGCCATGCTTCTCGGTACCCCGTGGCCGTGGACTGCTCCTGGACTCCGCTGAGGGCTCCCAACTCCACCAGAGCTACGTCCTTCATTGCCACTTACAGGTCAGAGAATGGAGAAGGTTCAGGATGAAGCCGGGAATCAAGAGATTCCAGTGTCCTGATCCACTCAGAGTGGGAGGCAGCATGGGCCCCGTGGGAGCCTGCCTCTAAAACAACAGAATGAGTGTGAGGTGTGGATATTCTATGGAGTTCTTCAGAATCCCGGGTCATGCTGAGCGTGGTGGCGCACACCTTTAATCCCAGTAGTGGGGAGGCAGAGACAGGTGGATCGCTATGAGTTCAAGGCCAGCCTGGTCTACAAAGTGAGTCCAGGACAGCCAGAGCTGTTACACAGAGAAACCCTGTCTCGAAAAAACAAAACAGAATCGCGGGTCACATCCTGAGCAGGTCACGCCCTGAGCGTGTCGGGCTCCCATGGTCAATTGTCAGTGGACTGGGTCCCCAGGAGCCTACTGCAAACCCCACGGTGCTTCCCAAACAGGCTAGGTGTGGCCACACAGCAGCAGAGCTGGCCCTGCCAACAGCCGACCCCACAGACTACCCGATGCACCATCCCCCACGTGCACCTGTTCTCCACAGTGCCCTACGTGCTAAATGTCACTGCTCTGCACCCTGGCGGCGCCATCAGCAGCCTCCTGGCCTTTGTGGCTGAGCGGATCAGTGAGTGTCTGTCCTCAATGCCCTTCTCCACCTTCTCCGCCCCATGTTCCCCCAGTCTCCTTCCTCCTGCTCTGCTCCAGCCTCACAGGCCCCCTGTTGCTCCCCCAACACCTCAGGCTCCACGCTGCCCCAGGGTCTTTGCACAACTTCATCCCTCACCCTTCCTAAGTCTCTGCTCTAGTGTCAGCTCCTGGGTGAGGCCTCCCCAAAAGTATATTATTTAACATCATTGATGGTCATGGTTAAAAAGACAAACGCCAGGGGTGGTTCACAGGCCATTAATCCCAGAGGCAGGCAGATCTCTGAGAGTTTAAGGCCAGGCTGGCCTACAGATCAACTTTAAGGCAAGTCAGGGTCACTCATGAGAGCCCCTGTCTCTCTCTCTCTCTCTCTCTCTCTCTCTCTCTAACACACACACACAGAGTTGATGAAGGTCCAGTGAAAGACTACAGTGCTCTTAAAAAGATAAACATGCATGAAGTCTCCACATGATCTGACAACTCCACACCTAGGTCTCTGTTTAACAGAAATAAAAATATTCAACCCTACAAATCCTTGGCAACCTTCTTCACAGCAACCAGAAAGGGACACCTTAGTGCCAAGTGTCCTCCTATGGATGTATGGACACACAACGTCCATCGACACAGAGGAACATTACTCAGCCCTGAAGAAGAATGATGCTCTGGTGCCACCCAGTGTGGAAAGACCTTGAGGACACCATGTTCAGTGAGCATCCCAGACACAAACCACAATGTGGGCTCCAGGACAGTGGAATCTAGAGACAGGAGATCTGTGGGTGCTGAGGGCCGGGGAGGGATAGGGAGATGGCTTATGAGTGTAGGGCTTGTGTTGGCATGAAGGAGTGTTCTAGAAGCAGGAAGACTATGGTAACACCCTCTGCAGATACACAAGATGTCCTCCAGCAGTCCTGTGCTATCAGAACGGTGTCCCAGAAAAGCCCTTCAGTCCACTGGGAACTTGCACTCTGAAACTTTCTCTTTGCCTGTGTGACCATCATGATTTCTGTCAGCATGATGAGAGTGATTCAGCAAATGCTTGTTTCTTGAGCAGATGGAAGAATGAATGAATGAATGTATGAATGACATAATGAGTGCATAGTGAATGCATGAATGATTTAATGAATGAGTGAATAAATGAATGACTGTATATGTCAGTTAGCACATGACTGATATGAGTGGATAATGAATGCATGAATGAATGAATGAGAGCATAATAAACACATAAATGACTTAGTAAATGAATGAATGAGTACATGAATGATATAGTGAATGACCTAATGTATTGATGAGTCAATGAACACATGAATTAGTGAATGTATAAATGAAAGTAAATGAGTTAATGAATCTGTGAACAGATCTGTACGTGAACCAAGCAACAAATACATGTCTTAGTGAGCATGTGACTGAGTAAAGGAATGAATTAGTGAAGGATTTAATAAATAAGTGAAGGTATGAATGGATGAGTAAATGACAGAGCAAAAGAATGGGTGTCTGAAGGTGAGAGCAAATGAATGTATGGAACGAAGGAAGGAATTAGTGCGTGAAAGATAAACCAGTGGAGATACCCCTGACCCAGCCCCTGCCTGGCTCCCCACAGTCAAACCAGACCCCCCGGAAGGCGTGTGCCTGCGCACAGTGGGGCAGCGCCTGCAGGTGCTCTGGCATCCCCCTGCCTCCTGGCCCTTCCCAGACATCTTCTCTCTCAAGTACCGAATCCGCTACCGGCGCCAAGGAGCCACTCATTTCCGCCAGGTGAGGCTGGGGGCATGTGGTCTGTGAGAAGCACGAGCCCAGAGGTGGATGCTGGGTGAGACGGGTCCCGCTGGATGTCCTCCTGTCTCCGCCTTTTGCCTCTGTGTGAGAGCACTGAGATTACAGATGTGATTCTGCAGCTGGCTTTACATGCGTGCTGGAGATTCAAACTCCCAGCAAGTGCTTTACCCACCTAGCCAATTCCCCAGCTACTCCGACCATGGCGATCCTTCCCACCTCCTCCTTGCAGTGGCCTGACATCCTCTCTCCCCACAGGTAGGACCCATAGAAGCCACAACCTTCATCCTCAGGGCAGCACAGCCACACACCAAGTATTGTGTCCAGGTGTCCGCCCAGGACCTCACAGACTATGGGAAACCAAGTGACTGGAGCCTCCCTGGACAAGTAGAAGGAGCGCCTCAGAAGCCAGGAAGAGAGGGATTTCGTCCTTAATATCAGACCCTGATATCATGACTGGATGACCTGTCCTGGATTCAAATTCTGACTTTGCATGTGCTGGGCTGCTAGAAAGCATAAGATAATTAAACTCTCTGGACCTCAATTCCAAACCTGTAGGAATGACCTTTCTCCTTCCATCAGTGCAGAGCTTTGTGAACTGCAAATGTGTTTAATTTAATAAATTAATTAAATAAGAATTATTATTATCTTCATTTGGTTTTTTGAGACAGAGTTTCTCTGTGTAGCCCTGCCTGTCCTAGAACTAGCTCTGTAGACCAGGCTGGACTGAAATTCACAGAAACCCACCTGCCTCTGCCTCTGCCTCTTAAGTCCTGGGGTTAAAGGCATGCAACACCACTGGGCAACAAGAATTATTAAAAGCAAGAGTCCTCTCCTCTTTGTCCATTTTTAAAATTTAAATATTTTCATTTTATTTCAAATATGAGGGTATGTGCAGTGCCCACTAAAGCAAGAAGAGGGCGCCAGAGCCCCTGAAATTGGAGTTAAGGATGCAGAGCGTGGCTGTTGGGTCCTCAGCTTGAACAGCTGGTGCTCCAGCACTGGAAAGCTTCTACAGTCCTGTTTCTCCATTCTGTGTCAACGGGGTGAGTGAATGATGTTGTGGGTTGTCTGTGTTCCCATGCACACAGCACACCTCAGGACCTCATACCTCCAAGGCAGGCACTTCATCAACTGAGTTTTCTCCCTCTGGCCCCAAAACAAGGCCTTTATGATGAAAACAAGTTGATCCAGCTCAAGGGTAAGGAGTCTGAAAGGACACAGAAGCTTCCTTCTGCTAGCTTCCAGAAGGATCTCCTCATTGTACTGTGCCTAAAGGTGGGAGGTTAAGGAGCACGTGGGTGGGAGAAAAGGAGAGGATAGAGCAAGGTGCAAGGCCCTGCCAAAGGAAAGGGGGAGAGGAGTTATCAGTGGAAGGTTGGGGGACACACACTCTAGCACCTCTGTTTCCCCAGCTAAGAGCCAAACAGTTTGCAGCCCAGCCTTGTTAAAATGAGAATGGAGGGGGGTAAATGGTGACAAGATAAAGCCCAGCCTGGTGACCCTGTCTCAAAAAGACCAAAAGAATCAGAAAACAAGAAAGGAGATGGGGCATGGCTAAGGAGTGGAGCCCCTGCCTAGGATCCCCGGGATGGGCCTGCAAGCGGGGCTCAATGGTGGGGCTTCCCATAGCTTGTAAGCACAAAAATAGTAAATAAGCAAATGTAAAAACTATTCTAAGCCTGGTGGTGGTGGCACATGTCTCTAATCCCAGCTTTAGGGAGGCAGAGCACATCTTTGTGAGTTCAAGGCCCACCTTGATCTACAGAGTTCCAGAGCAGCCAGGGCTACACAGAGAAAGCTTGTCTTAACAAAACAAAACAAAGCCGGGCGGTGGTGGCGCACGCCTTTAATCCCAGCACTCGGGAGGCAGAGGCAGGCGGATCTCTGTGAGTTCGAGGCCAGCCTGGTCTACAAAGCGAGTCCAGGACAGCCAGAGCTACACAGAGAAACCCTGTCTCGAAAAAACAAACAAAAAAAAACCAAAACAAAACAAATATATTTCTCTTTCTTTTTTTTTTTCTTTTTTTAAGAAAAGGTAAAAAGAACTGGGCATGGTGCCTCTTATCTGTAACCCCACCACTTGGGAGGCAGACGCAGGAGGATTACTGATATTTCTAGGACAACCTGATCTACATGGTGAGTTCTTGTCTTGAGAGAGCGCAAGCGCCGGGCGTGGTGGCACAGGCCTTTAATCCCAGCACTTGGGAGGCAGAGGCAGGCAGATCTCTGTGAGTTCGAGGCCAGCCTGGTCTACAGAGCAAGTCCAAGACAGCCAGCGCTGTTACACAGAGAATCCCTGTCTCGAAAAACCAGAGATAGACAGAGAAACACAAATCAACAACAAAACACAACGAAAATCAGTCAGACTAGTAACTCCAGCTATTCAAGAGGTTTGCGGTATGTTTGCTGCAATTTTAATGCCAACCTGGGCTACAGGTGGAGTTCCAGGCCAGTTTGGCATCTTACTGAGAGGCTGCCTCAAAAGGTTAGAAAGGGCTAGGTGGTGGCTCCGTGGTAGAGTGCTTCTGCCTGGTATATACAAAGACCTTATTTCGTTCCCGAGCACCAGAAATGAGGAACTAACAAGAAAGAACACCAGGGCGAGGCATGGGGGCCATACGTTTAATTATTTAATCACAGAAATCAGAAGGCAGAAGCAAGAGGATCTC
Organism: Lophiomys imhausi; assembly: GCA_907164525.1. Classification (NCBI taxonomy): domain Eukaryota; kingdom Metazoa; phylum Chordata; class Mammalia; order Rodentia; family Muridae; genus Lophiomys; species Lophiomys imhausi. Next base: position 6,622,141 of record CAJQZJ010032834.1, read on the forward strand.
TGTGAGTTCTGACCAGCCTGGGCTACATGGTGAGTTCCAGGAAAGCCAAGGATGCACAGTAAGACCCTGACTCCAGAAACAACCAATCTCAATAGAGCAGCAGCACGGGACAAAACTTTATTACTCCCCGGCAGTTCTCTTTGCGCTTTCTAGTGCCACACCCAGGTACATGGGCAATCCAAATGTTCCCGGAACCTTTATTTGGTGCTTCCCCTACCGGCACTCAGGAAGGAACGAAAGCGCACGCCCCGACTTTGATTGACAGAGATAGCAGCCAATGACAACGGTAAAGAATGTAAGCTACAGCCAGTAAGAAGGCTGAGGAAATGACATCAGTGCGTCGCCTGGTCAGAGAAACATCAAGAGGACCAAAGCGAGACGCTTGCTTGTTCGCTTGTTTAGGAACAGGAAGCGAAGATGTCGGAACGGAAAGTTTTAAACGTAAGTGCTCAGAGTCCAGATGTTTCTACCGAGAGTGGGACGTGCGAGGGCTTTTGGAGGGGCACGCTTCCTTCCGGTCATTCACTTTTGGAATTCCCGCCGCCCCCGCGCGTGCGCACACACACCTATACGCGCGACTGTCCGTGGGTGGAACTTCCAAAGTCGTGCCAATCACATTTCGTAGGGGTGGGCGGTAATTTATCACAAGGAAATCAGAATTATGTCGCTTTCTACGATTGGCTTTTCCAGAGGGAACTATCCAATCGCTTTTCTGGGGGCGTAACTATCTTGGGGGCGTTCCCAGGTCAGCCGCCTCAGTTCATCCCAGTTTTTGTTGAATGAATATCCGAAATCTTTTGGCTACTTCTTCTACACTAGGTTGGGTTGACTGGGGTAACCCAATTTCCTCTCCTGAGCAATTTCATTCGCCATTTTCTGGATTTTTTTTTTGTTTTGTTTTGGTTTTGGAGACAGAGTTTCTCTGTGTAACAGCTGTGGCTGCCCTGGACTCGTTCCCTGTAGACCACGCTGGCCTCGAACTCAGAGATCTGCCTGCTCCTGCCTCCCGAGTGCTGGAATTTAAGGCGTGCACCGCCTGGATTTGTTTTTTAAATGTTTGTTTTGAGTCATGGCTTCACTATGTAGCCCAGAATGCCCTCAAACTCAGAGACAAGGCTGCCTGAATCTCCCAGTTGCTGGAGTTAAAGGCGGGTAACCCTACGCTGGGTTATGTTCATTTTTAAAAAGATTTATTTATTTTTATTTTATGTTTTTCTTTCATGCCTGTCTGTGAACCACTTGTGTGCAATGCCCAGGCTGACTGCAACCTCACAATTCTCCTGCATCAGCCTCCTAAGTGCCGGCATGACAGGCACACACCATTATTCCAATCATCTCCCCAAGTCTTAGCAAAGCTTCCTTCAAGCAGGGACACAGCTCCCTCCCCCGTGGACATGACTGCCAGTAGGTGTCGAAAGCAGAGTGCCAACTTGTTGGTGGTCCCCAGTTTCTTTTTGACTTTTTTTGTGAGGGAGTTTGTCTCTCTCCATCCTCCTGTCTCAGACTCCCAGGTGCTGGGTTGGTGGTATTGGGCATTGGCATGACCTCCATAACCAAGTGGCTGTCCTGTGTGCATCACCCCAGCCTCCCAGGCACACAGGAAGGTTGGAGGCTGTTCTCCCTGCGGAGATTCTCTGGCCATATTTTGTCCTGGGGTGGTGTCCATGGGCCTGCGTGGTGCCCTGTGTAGACTTGACCACCATGGACAAGGCCTGGTTTGTGTTGGGCCCCTGTTTCCTCATAAGTGTCTAGAGTGTTAGCATGTGCTGGGCAGAAGGGGTCCAGCCTCACTGCAAACTCTGGGCCTCTAGAACCTTCCCTGGAAGACATAATCACAACCTAGGGAAACAACTTGCACACACCCTGTGATTTGGCTGGGAGACGGTTCTGGAAGCTTGTGCACGCCTCCTCCCTGTCCCAACTTCTCTTATGGCTGTGCTTCAAACATCCCATGTCTGGGAAGGCAGGAGCAAGCTGAATCCTGAGCAGATCCCTAAAGCTGGAGTATCCTGGGCCACCTAGCATGGCTCCCAGACCCCATTTCTGCCTATATGGGGACTTGAACACCAGAAAGCAGCAACAACCTCTCCCCGCAGAAATACTACCCACCTGACTTTGACCCATCGAAGATCCCGAAACTCAAGTTACCCAAGGACCGGCAGTATGTGGTGCGGCTGATGGCCCCCTTCAACATGAGGTGAGTCCCTGGGGCATGAGGTCAGGGCTAGGTCTCTGGGTCTCTGGAGGAACAACAAACAAGGATGAAATCCCCAACCAATCCCAGAGTCACAAGGTCTCAATGGACAGTCAGAGTGACACTTGGCCCTGTAGGATATTGGACCCTCCGGTGGTAGCCCTCCTCCTGCCCCAGGGCCTTTGCACTAGCTATAGCCTCTCCCGCAGTTCTCATGTCTCTAGCTCCTCTCCTGACAGAACCTAGTTCCCATCTCATCCCAGACCCTGCCAGCCTCCCCCTTAGACCTTCATCCCCGCTCTCCTGGGCTTAAGCAGCTTTATGTCAAACAACCATTCACATTTGACTTTGTGTGAGAAGCATGCTCCTGTCAGTCACACCTGGTCAGTGAGGACAGAGAATTTGTGTTGAGGGGTTGATTTTATCTTGTCTTCATTCCTTCCTTTGCTCCTGTCTAGTCACCATGAACATGGGAACTCTTAGAAGAGAAAACACGTAACTGGGGCTTGCTTACAGTTTCAGAAGCTTAGTCCATTATCATCATGGTGGGGAGCATGACGGCATGCAGGCAGACATATTGCTGGAGTAGTTAGAAGCTACAACCTGATCCTCAGGTACAGAGAAACACTGGACCTGCTGTGGGCTTCTTTTTTTTTTTTTTTTTTTTTTTGGTTTTTCAAGACAGGGTTTCTCTGTGTAACAACCCTGGCTGTCCTGGACTTGCTTTGTAGACCAGGCTGGCCTCGAACTCACAGAGTTCTGCCTGCCTCTGCCTCCCAAGAGCTGGGATTAAAGACGTGCGCCACCTCCACCCAGTTTAGTTTTCAATCCCTTTTAATCCTAATCCCTAGTGACTAAGTATTCAAAATATGACCCTGTAGGGGCCATTCTTTTTCAAACCACTGCAGTCCTCCAGCAGGCAGTTGACAGGCACCTACCATTGGTCCAGGACACTGGGGGTGGGCAACCTTTTGCCACTCATAGGCTAGTGGTGAATGGGGATGATACCCATCCTCTAGTAGTCACACAAGGACACACCTGGACAGTCAGGAAAGTGTTAGAATCTCAGACTGTGAGGACTACAGAGCAAAAGCCCTGAAGTAAGACCAACCAGAGGTGTTTGTAGATACAGTAGTAAACTGGCACAGGGCGGTAAGGGAGGAGCAGCCAGGGTACAGGATCCTGCTATCCCCTGTTGATGGTCTCAGAAGCTCCATATACCCTGGCGGCGGTCATTCCTGCCTATGTAGGTGCATATGCTGCTATTGGGTGCTAGAGCAGAGCCCTGAGGTGCTCAGGTGCCTGCCCTGGCTGTAGGTGTAAGACTTGTGGAGAATATATCTACAAGGGGAAGAAGTTCAATGCACGCAAGGAAACAGTCCAGAACGAAGCATACCTGGGCCTGCCCATCTTCCGATTCTACATCAAGTGCACGCGTTGCTTGGCTGAGATCACCTTCAAGGTAGGAGCTCTGTTCACCCATTCACCACTTTTCCCTCTAGGACACCCCACAAAGGTATAGTGCATTGGGGAGACGCTTGTAGCAGGACCCCTCCCACAGAAGAGCCTGCCCACCTGTATGTGTACAGCGCATTGGGGAGACACTTGTAGCAGGAGCCCACACACAGAAGAGCCTGCCCACCTGCATGTGTGCAGGATTTGGGTTGCATTACAGGTTCAAGGAAAGTCATGCCGTGCTTGGGCCCTGTTTGTTGTTTTGTTTAGACAGTCTCCTGTAGCACAGGCTGGCCCCAAACTCCTATGTGGTCAGGAGTAACCATGACCCTGATCCTCCTGCCTCCACTCCTGGAGTGCTAGGGTGACAGGCATGTGCCACCACCACAGCTGAGTAAAAATCATGATTTCCTTTCATTCTTTTGTTTCTTTGGATGAAGGCCAGCACTTCACATGCACTTGGCAAGTGGGGCACAAAAACTTGAGGATTCAGGGAAAGACAGGAAAAGCAAAATCCTCCTCCCCAGTCTACACCGTTGGAGGCTATGGGTTTTGTTTGGTTGATTTTTGTTGTTTCTTCACTGTAAGCTTTTTTTCTTTAAGTTCAAAATATAAGTTTTGATTAAACTGAACAAAACATAAGCTTGAAGAGGTTACATGCTCATTTTACATATGTATCTGCCTAAATGTTTGTGTACCACCTGTGTGCCTGGTATCCAAAAAGGGCAGAAGGGGATGGGGGTCAGGTCCCAGCAGCTGGAGTTACAGAGGCTGTGACCCACCACATGGGTGCTGGGAACGGAACCCAGGTCCTCTGCAGTGGCAGCAGGTGCTCTTTCCCTGAGCTGTCCTCTTGTCCTCTTATTTTTGAGCAAAGTCTTCTGTAGCCGCATTCACTTCATAGTCCCCTGCTTCCACCAAGCAGACAGATGCACACTACATCTGGTCATCTGTGTACTTTGTAAGCTAGAAGATAAAGCTACATATCAACCCAGAGGTGTGAAGGTGCATGGCCAGAGGTGTACTGAGGGCAAAGATGGACGGTTGGGGAGGTAATGGGGCACGTGAGGGGACAGAGCCCATATGTTCCAGAGAGAGTGCACATTAGGAAGAAAAACCCTCAGTCATCCAAGGAGTGAGCAAAAAGACTGGCAGAGGGGGAAATGCATGCAGGGCCAGGCCACCACCTGGAGCCATCATCGATTCTGTCCCCTCCCCTGCCCTCGCAGACAGACCCAGAGAATACAGACTACACCATGGAACATGGAGCCACACGCAACTTCCAGGCTGAGAAGCTTCTGGAAGAAGAGGAGAAGCGGGTACAGAAGGAGCGTGAGGATGAGGAGTTGAACAACCCCATGAAGGTAGGCCCTAGGCCACTGTACCCTTCCCTGCACCCCTCCTCCACCCCTCTCCCCTTCCCTGCCTCTACCCTTCTCCCACCCCTATGCCCCTTGCCCCACCCCTGCACCCACCTAGGTCTCCCCTTACCTACCCCCTATTCTCCATGTCCCCTCCTCCACCCACGCCTTTCACTCCTCCCACTCCATTCTCCATCCCTTTACCTCCCTCCCCTACCCTCCCCTTCACCCACCCCTGTGTGCCCCTTCACCCAAGAGAGACTTGCCTTCTCACCGGCTCCTGCACCCCCAGGTCCTAGAGAACCGCACAAAAGACTCAAAGCTGGAGATGGAGGTGCTGGAAAACTTGCAGGAGTTAAAGGACCTGAACCAGCGCCAGGCACACGTAGACTTTGAGGCCATGCTGTTGCAACACCGCCTGTCACAGGAGCAGCGGCGACAGCAGCAGGAGGAGGAAGATGAGCGTGAGACAGCGTGAGCTGGCCAGGGCCCTTCTGAATCTCTCCACGGCTGCTCCTCCCCTCAGCCACGCTCCTGCTCCTATCCTGTCCTCCCAATTCTATGGAGGCCTAGCTGCTGGGTCTCCTGGGACCCAGTGTTCCACAGCCATCATTGTGGGTTTTTGTTTCAGTCCCATGACTGTGGGTTTGTTGTTTGAGACGGGGTCTTTTATAGCTCAGCAGCCAAGTATGGCCTTGAACTCCTGATCCTCTTGCATCCATTCCCCAGTGCTGGGGTGGTAGGCATCAGCTTCTACACCCAGCTATATATTTACTTATTTTTGTGGTGCTAGGTATGAATCTAGGGCCTCACATGTACCAGCCAAGTCTTCAGCCACTGAGCCTCTGCTCTCAAAATTGTTAACGCTGTCACCTGCTCCCCTGTTCCCCACACCCTGACAGCAGGAAGAGGCAGCAGCCTCCAGCCCTGGGGACCATGATCTGCAGCAGATCCTCACCATATCCATCCCATAGGGCCTTGCTGGAGGAGGCTCGACACCGCAGGCTTCTGGAGGATTCCGACTCAGAGGATGAGGCTCCACCATCCCGACAACGGGTGGCTGCAAGACCCAACCCCACAGCCATCCTCAATGAGGTGAGCCAGGCTAGGGCATGGGGTGTGGATACCCAGGCTGAGCAGCCACAGGAGAAGTTGTGATCAAGGGGACTATTATTTATAGCAGGACAAACAGCCCAGAGCAGTATGACTGCTCTGCTCTGCTTCTTGCTTCTAGGCCTGAAGGAGGGATAGCCAGTGAAACAGGCTATCCAAGGATGGGGTGTGGCTCAGTCAGTCAGGTGCACTACCCACAAGTTTTCGTGCATTTTTCAAGTTATGGCCCTGGGCTCAGTCTTTTTCAAAAAAGCTGTTTGCAGAGGGGCATGAATTCACAGGCGGTCCCACAAATGTGTGCAGGTTCCTCAGGGCATGTCATTCAGATGTTTTTTGAAGAGGGCTGTGAAATGACAGGAGACCTCCAGAGGGCCGGCACCTCAGGGGCCATGTCCTGCCGTTAGCCCTAAGATCAAAGAGGTCCTGGTCCTTGGCAAGTTCCCAAGGACATGTCACTTGGGAAGTAAGTCTTCTATCTTAAAGTCCAGGCCTTTGCCATCCTCATGCTATTATATACTAACACTAAACCTACCACAATATATAACAGTCACATACATTATGTTTAGCCCGTTCATATCAGGCAACCTTGAAGAAAAAATAATCATCTGTCCTATCTTGGTGAGTCTAAAGTTCTGAACCTACATATTTTCTATCATGTCCTGACTATCAGTCTAAAAACATCTCCTGGATACTAAACAACTAGGCTTAATTGAAAATTTATATCTATTGTGTCTTCAACCCCACCAGAGACTTAAGAAGGGATAATAAAGTTATCTGAGTGAGTAGGAAGTGCAGGCAAGCAGCTTCCAAAAAAGAAAAGTGACAGTTTGTTGCTTAGACAGTCCCAAATATCTCTCCGTACTGTTTTAGCATCATCCTCAGCCTTCTGGCCAAGCATATCTCACAGACTTAATTGTGCAGGATTTGCCCAGCCAGGTGTGGTGTCACACACCTTTAATCCCAGCACTCAGGAAGCAGAGGCAGGTGCATCTCTGGCCAGCCTGGTCTACAAAGTGAGTCCAGGTCAGCCAGGGCTACACAGAGAAACCCTGTCTCAAAAAAAAGAAAAGAAGGATTTGCCCATTCTATGTCTGCAGAATCAGGCCATCAGTTTACCTGCACTTAAGTTCTGGATCATCTTTGGACTGTATACAGTCTGTTGAGAGAGCAGGGGCATTTTTTAAAATATTTATTTATTACTTCAGGTTACATCTTCATCACAGGGGCAAGGTCATTTTTACCCAATAGGAGTTATCTCCTAATGGAGGTTTTTGATGCTCATTGTCTCCTTCCGTGTCAAATGGGAGCTGTCAGGAGCTGACTGTCACAAGTCAAAAGAATTTTTAAAATAATAAAAACATCTTTAAATGCCATTTTCTGTACACCTCTGAGGGTTTTGAAGACATCTATTTATTTATAAATCTGTTATATATTTGAACAGGCAAATTGTATATTTTTAACCATTTACTATCTGTTTAACCTAGTAAACATATTTTTTTTTTTTTGATAAATTAAGACTAGTATTTAGCCATGCAGTGGTGGCACATGCCTTTAATCCCAGCACTTGGGAGGCAGAGGCAGGCGGATCTTTGCGAGTTTGAGGCCAGCCTGGTCTACAAAGTGAGTCCAGGACAGCCAGGGCTACACAGAGAAACCTTGTCTCGAAAAAAAACAAACAAAAAAAAAAAAGACTAGGGGCTGGAGAGATGGCTCAGCGGTTAAGAGCACTGGCTGCTCTTCCAGAGGTCATGAGTTCAATTCCCAGCAACCACATGGTGGCTCACAACCATCCATAATGAAATCTGGTGCCCTCTTCTGGCCTGCAGATATACCTGCAGACAACACTGTATACATAATAAATAAATCTTTAAAAAAAAAAAAAAGACTAGTATTTGACTTGACCATAAGCTTGACTGGCCAAACATCAACCTGCATTACCCAGTCTCCTAAATAGATTGCAATAGCAGCCCATAAAAGGATTGGAAGTAAACCTTTACTTTTAAATGAGTTATATAAGAGTTGAAACATACATATATATGTGTCAAAATATAAAATTCTATACCAATGTATCAAAAGATAACCTTATTTTGAGAATAGCAATAGCTCTAAGTTGTCGAGAAGATTCAATAATCTACCCTTTTATCTTATCATTTCTATATTGTATACCCATATTCCCCCTCTTTTTTTTTTGTTTGTTTTTTGTTTTTTTGGTTTTTCGAGACAGGGTTTCTCTGTATAACAGCTCTGGCTGTCCTGGACTTGCTTTGTAGACCAGGCTGGCCTCGAACTCACAGAGATCTGCCTGCCTCTGCCTCCAGAGTGCTGGGATTAAAGGCGTGCACCACCACCACCCACCTGGCTCTCTTTTTTCTTTTTAAGTTTTCTCCCCCTATATAACAGAGAAAGAAGGATAGAGAAAAGAAAAAGAGAGAAGTCCCTGAGTCTAACTTCCTATACCTTTCTTAACAAGATCATTAAACAACTTGTAACTAATCCCCTTAAACGACATCTATAATCCATCAAATGATCAAAGAATCACCCACCTCACCTTTTGGGAATGGAGTATTGATCTCTTAATATTGCTTCCTGCTGATTTGGGATGCAGGAAACCTGTTTGGGGACCCAAATAAAATGGAAAAATGGTTAAGCAAGTTAATAGTGACATTTGTTGTCCAGTCTCTATGTACTTAGCAATTTGAATGTCCTGAGCAGTTTGTAGTCCGAAGCTGAACTTTGGGTGGGAAAGCTCAGGGCTTTACTGAAGTCCTGTCTAGAACAGTCTGTAAGGCTGGACCATCTTAGCAAGCTGTTTTGAAGTTGTTCTGGAAGCAAATTTTTTTAGGAAACAACTATTGAGACAGTCTGTGAAGCTGGATTAGCTAGGCTACTTATCTTCTTTGGTGTCTGGTCCCTTTGTTCTGAAAATGTATAATTTCTCACAAGTAACATATAGTTCTGTAATTACAAAAATGCCTGGGATGCACAGATCAACCAAGGAAGATTTTCTGTTCTTTATTTGAACAGAAGAAAGACATTTGTCGCCGGGCGGTGGTGGCGCACGCCTTTAATCCCAGCACTTGGGAGGCAGAGGCAGGCGGATCTTTGTGAGTTCGAGGCCAGCCTGGTCTACAAAGTGAGTCCAGGACAGCCAGGGCTACACAGAGAAACCTTGTCTCGAAAAACCAAAAAAAAAAAAAAAAAAGAAAGACATTTGTCTGTCTTAAGCCAATCTAAATTGTAATAACAATTTTTATTTATGTCATTTCAGGGAATGGCATGATAAGTTCTGAGGAATTTGTAGCTAAATGTATTGGCCAAGTATAGCTGAAGTACTGGCAGGAGACATTTATATGTCCCAGTCAGTTTTTAAGTTATTTTATATAAATAAAATTAGTGTATACATTACCCAACTGTTTTTTTGAACTTTTCTTTTGTGTGTCTGTCTATAGGATTTCAGAAGGTCTCCTCCGATCAAATCTGATCCTTATGATTTTGGATGGAGTCCAAAGCCTTTTTAATTTCCTTTTGACATAAAGATAGAGCCTCTCTCTATAACATAGCCTTTGTCCAGTAGTCTGAAGTCATTATAGCTATAAGTTTATTAAAATTAGCAATCCATAGGTCTATTAAAGGGGATAAATAAAACCTTCATTATTATTGCCATCTTAATTATTATTACATGTATATAGCTATATGTAATCATTTTAAGTTGAAAATTCAGCATGAGACTGTGTGGAGTTTTAAGTATTCTCTATAGTTGATATCTATTACTTGATTAAGACAGTTTATTCTGTGTGGCCCCAGGCTGTTTGTAGATTAGGCTGGCCTCAAACTCACAAGGAACTTCTCTGTCTCTGTCTTGGTCTCCCATGTTTTGAGATTAAGGGCATGAGGTTTTGTTTTGTTTTGTTTTGTTTCCTTTTCTCCTTTCCTTGGAGATTTAATTTTTATGTGGATATATCTATCCTTATTGAGACAGGGTTTCTCTGTGTAGCCTGGGCTATCTTGATTTGCTCTGTAGAGCTCTGTAGATTAGATTGGCCTCCAATTCACAAGGAACCTGTTTTCTCCTTGTCTCCCAAGTTTTGGGATCAAGGTATGAATCTAATTAATTGAATTAACAACAATATTAATTAGCCAGGCATGGTGCATGCCTTTAATCCCAGCACTTAAGAGGCAGAGGCAGGCAGATCTCTGTGAGTTCAAGGCCAATCTGGTCTACAGAGTGAGTTCCAGGATAGCCAGGGCTACACAAAGAAACCCTGTCTTGTAAAATAATAATGTTATTAATAATTAAATTATTTTGTATTAGTCTGAGTTCCAGTTCTCCCATGGGAACCCCATTCTTGAGGAGATTGGTTCAAAATAGTATGATATGCTAATTTATGTTAGCCCTTAGGCATATAGCATGGTATTTTGGCATTTAGTGCCTTTTTAATCTTACCGTTTTTCATGAGCAGAGACCAAGGTGCAGTCAACCTCCCGTCTGACATGGCTTTTTATCTTAAACAGACAGTGACTCTTTGACCTCTCATGTTTCCTTATAGTTCTAGGTTTCATCTGCAAGCATCAGGAGCCAGTCCCAGCTCTCTGAGTGGCAATGAATTCCTGCCAGCTCTGTGTTTATCGGAAGTTACTCCCTCCCTCTGAGGCAATTGCTAGCCGCTGTGGTTGAAGCATGTAGTTGGGGGAAAACCACTGTTAGGGTTCCTTATTTCCCCCTTTTGTTTTTAGGAGCCATGGGAGTGTAATCCTTCCTGGGCAGTAGTCTCTCAGTACAGGGAGCTAAGAGTTGTATAGGAGAATCCAGGGCCAGTTAGAATGTAGTCTCTCCCCCTTCCCCATTGTTTTTTTGGATCTTCAAGGAGAGCAGGCCAGCTGTCCAAGTATCATTTAGATATGATTTTTAAGGGTGTGGATTTATGAATCCCATTGGGCGCCATATATAGAAATAATTACTTAGATAACTTTATCCCTTTTTAAGTCTTTGGTGGGGCAAATGGAAGATCATTCCATGTATCCTGGAACATCAGCATAGCATGAAGAATAATGGCCCAAGGGGATATATATATATTGGGGGTTTTGTTTTTTGGTTTTTTTTTTTTTTTTTTTTTTAGGTTTTTCAAGACAGGGTTTCTCTGTGTAACAGCCCTGGCTATCCTGGAACTCTGTAAACCAGACTAGCCTTGAAATCACAGACATCTACCTGCCTCAGCCTCCCGAGTACTGGGATTTAAAGGCATGCACCACCATGCCTGGCCATTACAGACAGCTGTTAACTGCCATGTGGGTGCTGGGATTTGAACCCGAGCCCTTTGGAAGAACAGTCAGTGCTCTTAATCACTGGGCCATCTCTCCAACCCCTATATTGGGGCTTTATTTGGGGATAGAATTTAAAATAGCTAGCTTAGCTGGGCCAAGATTACTCAATCCAGGCTAAGGCTTATAAAAATCCATCAGGTGTCTATATGATTATTTATAATGACAGGTTAAGGATTAACACTGCCAACCCATTAACTATTACATAAATACTGGTAATAAATAAATATTTCTACTGACATGTGGACCTATTATATTTGAGGTCAGCCTGGGCTCAATAACACCCTGTTTCAAAAAATAAAGCCAGATGCAGCCCAGCGGGCCCGCATCTGGGAGGGAGAGACAGGAGGGTCCTGGGCTGCGCTAGGTAGGATCCACAAGTCACTGAGAGAGAAAGACTGCCTCAGAAACCATGGTGAAGAGCAGCTAATGAAGACAGCAGCCTTGCCCTCTGGCTCTCACATGAGTACACAGTGAACAGCCCAAAAGCCCATGGAACCAGGAGCCGGCCCACAAGGATATGAAGGATGAAAGGCTGTCCCTAAGGCCCATCAGGATCCTGGATGCATGGCCCCAACTTTTGAAGGTTCCAGCACCTTCTAGCCTCTTCCAACTTCCATAGCATTAGTTCCTGCAGGCAGCATCCAGCTTTGAGTGCCAGTGCACCAGCTCCAGGCTTTGGAGGTCAGCAGACACTCACCTCCCACCCTGGTTCAGAGAGGGTCTCCTCCTGTGGCAGCTGTGTACGCCCAGCCCACTGACTCCCAGGATTCTCCTGCTGGGGTTACAGCCTCCTGCTGCTACCCCTAGCTCTTCTGTGCGTGCTGGAGACTCAAACTCTGGTCCTCATGCTTCAAGCAGGACCCTCTCCACCTGGGCCCACCCAATAGGCCCTCCAGCAGGCATCGATCTTTCCATGTGGAAATCAGACTTGCTCTGGTTGTGTTTGCTTGGTTCTTCTTTGAAGCAGGTTCACATTCCACAGCCCAGGCTGGCCTCAAACCTATAGAACCCTTGCTTCAGCCTCCCATGGGTTGAGGTGACAGGCCTGCACATCACACCTCAGTCTTCCCACCCCAGAGCCCTGTAACAGCGCCATGCATTGTCATATCAGCATTTGGAGAGACATCCACTGTGTGCCAGGAGCCAGTGGTGGCACTAGGGAGGCAAAGGATTGTGGGCCCTGGATATACAACCCTCCTTGAGACCACAGATAGAGCAGATACTTGAGATGGGTGTTGAAGGGTGAGTAGGAACTCACAGGATGGGCAGCAGATGAGAAGTCAAGTGCAAAGTGTGGAGTGCGGGGTGGGCCGCGGGGAGCCAGATAGGAATTTGGAGCTGGGGTAGACTGGTTCCACAGAGCCAGGTCAGGGAAGCCAGAAGGACAACACCTGTTCACGGTCCCCACAGGTACCAAAGGCCAAGAGGAAGGCAGAGGCCCTGGGCAGCAGGGCACAGCTGGCTGGCTTGATTGTGCCAAAGAAGGTGAAGTTGGAAGCCAATGGCGGCTCGGAGCAGGCCTGTGTGCCTGCAGCAGGTAAGTCCCCTCAGCAGCCATGGGTGGCAGTAGAAGCTTCATAAGGAGGACAGGGTAAGGACTGACTCTCAGCCAGGGGCCAGAGGAGGCGGGGCTCAGTGGACAGAGGCTCACCCAGCAGCCTGTCAACCAGCACTCAGGAGATGGAGGCAAGAGGATCAGCTACACAGGGAATTTAAGGCCAGCCTGGGCTACATGAGACTCTGTCTCAAAAAAGAAAATGGAAGCCGGGCAGTGGTGGCGCACGCCTTTAATCCCAGCACTTGGGAGGCAGAGGCAGGCGGATCTTTGCGAGTTCGAGGCCAGCCTGGTCTACAAAGTGAGTCCAGG
>CAJQZJ010032834.1:6635462-6653025 GCA_907164525.1 Lophiomys imhausi
AGGGCTACACAGAGAAACCCTGTCTCGAAAAACCAAAAAAAAAAAAAGGCAGAGGCAGGTGGATCTCTGTAAATTCAAGGCCAGCCTAGTCTACAGAGGGAGTTCCAAGACAGCCAGGCCTGTACAGAGAAACCCTGTCTCAAAAAAAGAAAAGAAAAAGGATTAAAGGCTTGGAATCAAAGTCACATAATAGCTCACCTATGACATATCCCACAATATCAAGGGACACCAGGTAGTGTAGCTACTATTCTGCCCATGTGACCTGTAGCTTCAATGTCCTTTTCTGGAGTTTAGATAATTCCACCGTATGAGAGAGTGCCTGGCTTGGGGTGGACACATGGTGACATTTGACACAGTTGTCACTGCCACTGTTAGCATTTGTCAGAGGCAGATCTTAAAGCTCAGAGAGGGTTGTCCACTACCTAAAGGCACACCACAGGTCCATTGTTGGAATCCCCCACCCCCATGCGCCCTCTTAGTTATGGAGGCCCTTGGTGGCACTTGGCCCCTGACACTGTCCCTGTGTCCTGTGGACCCTCAGCTGCCCCAGTTTAGGATTGGGGTGACCAAGTCCCAGGGTCCTCCTAGCTGGGCACATTCCCCTGCCCTGCATCCATGCATGTCATAGACAAGTGATAGTGGTCACACCTGGCTGAGCCTGACCTGACTTGTCCTCCCGACAGGTGACCCCGAGAGCAAGAAGGCGGCCAACCCTACACCCCAGACACCTGGTGCTTCCTCCCTGAGCCAGCTGGGTACATATGGGGACAGCGAGGACAGTGACAGCTGAACACCGGTGATTCCAAGGTGACATCACCCAAGAAGCCAGAGGAGGACATGGGATCAAGTGAAACACCCTCAGCAAATGCCTCAGGATCATGTCTGCCATGGCAGGGTGTGGAGAAGCAATGTGTCCTTAACACCCAGGCACCCCAGGACTGACAGCCTGGTTCACTCTTCCAGTTCTTGAATTGTGGGGAGCCTGTGGGCCCCATCCCTTCCTGCCACAGATTTGAACACTGTCTGACATGGGGCGGGATGCAGGATCCCTAGGGACTGACTTTCAACCGTACACAAGGCCTGGGGCTTTACCCACAACACAGTAGTACCATGTAAAAAAAAAAAAAAAAAGAAGAAGAAGAAATAGAAAATCAACTGAAAAACAGAACCATGTGGAGAGAACCTGCCTGAGCAGGGGCTGCAGTTGTACTTAACCCCTAGGATTAACATTCCTGGGCCTGGACCCTCAGCACGTGTCCTTCAGAATTTGGCATTGCATTAGTCTGTGTTCTGGTACTATAAGAAAATATTGAGGCTGAGTAGATTGCAGAAAACACTGAACCAGGCAGGCACAGGGTGGGGGTGGAGAGACAGGCCTATGTAGCCCAGGCTAGTCTCCACCTTACCAGTGATGGGATTAGAGTCATGACCCACCAAGCTGATTTTAAGCCTGAAATGTTCATGTCGAAGTCTTCTTTTCCCCTGGGGATTCTTCCTTCTAGTGTCCTCAAGGCCCCTCCTTCTCAAGCCATGAACAGGGGCACCCTAGCCTCTGGCTGGAACCTTCCCCTGCTGACCTCAACTCTGCAGCTCTCACGTCCTCAGGAGTTGTCTGGTCTAATCTGTCACCTCCTCCATCAGCTCCCTGGGATCCCTGACAAAAGGAGCCACCAGGATAGAGCCAATTCCCACCACCTGTCCTGAGCATTCTAAGAGACACTGGCTGTACCAGCTCCCTGTGGCCCTCTGCCCCTTGCTGGTAACAAGCCTTTTTGTTCCAAATGCCCCTGTGCCTCCAGCAGACTGGGGACTTTGAAACTCAATGGCTTGCCTCTTCCTTCAGGCTATGAGCTCAGGAAAGCAAGTATGTACTTTCAGCAGACTGGGGACCACTAAAGGCAAGGTCACCTCTTACCTCAGAGACCTTCCTAGAGCACCTGCAGACTGGAGGTTTCCCAGGGCAAGCCCTGCATCCACCACCCAACTGCACTAGGGAGGACCTGCATCCCTAGCAGCCAGGGTCTTTTGGTCCCCTGCATACACATGCCTAGGTCCTTGGTTTTTGAGTGTGTTTCACTATGTAGCCTAAAGGTATGGCCACCAGACCACATGCCCCTCTTCTGTCCCTGTGCTTTGTCACACTTTCCCTTCCCAGATCTGAAGGTCAGGCTCCCATCCAGCTGCTTCCTGAGGTCCCAGTTACTCTGAGTATGCTGAGTACTGCCGTGTGCCCCATAACGGAACAGTCACACAGCCCTGAACAGGAATGCAGCTCCATTTCACACCACCAACAGAGTTTGTAGCCAGTATGAGACTCCATGATGAAATATCCAGAACAGGACGGATTCATGGGTGCTGGTGGGAGCATGGAGAAATTGAATGTTCTGGAACTAGGGTGCAGCAGGGTACATGGCCTTTCTGATATATAACCCACTTATGCCTGTACTTTGCTGTGTTTTGTTTAGGCTTAAGGTGCTGGGGACTTACACTACCCTCTCAGACACCCCTCCCCCCAGCTTTTGGGTTGTACTTAGCCTTTTTTTTTTTTTTTTTTTTTGAGACAAGATCTGTGTTATCTCTAGCTGTCCTGCACTCACTTTGTAGACCAGGCTGGCCTTGAACTCACAGAGATCTGCCTGCCTCTGCCTCCTGAATGCTGGGATTAAAGGCGTGCGCCACCATGCCTGGCTGGGTAGTATTTCTAAAAGGGGCATTGGCAGGGCCTGTGAATTACAGTCCAGAATCAGTGGGACACAGTTGGGAGCTGCCCCTGTCTGTCTTTCAAGTCATCCAGCAGGGACTCCCAGGGTAGCTGCCATGATCCTCCTTACATCCATCAGAAAGTCCAGTTCATGGTCCTGGCTCTTTTCTCTACTTCCTCTGCAACCACACACACTTTCTCTGCTTCCTCTGCAACCACATACACACTTCCTCTGCAAACACACACACACACACACACACACACACACACACACACTGTTGGCTCCCCCCTGGGGCTCCGAGGCAGGGAAAGTCAAGCACCGTTTGGTACTGCCTCAGGGCCCCTGATTGCCGTTCCTTCCACGTACAGTTATCGGCCCTCCATGACTCCAATGAGGCTTGTGTGTGATGGATGCTCTTGGCTGCAGTCGCCTGTGCCAGCACATGAGACGATTACCCGCGCGCTCTGGTGGCCCCTGGGGACACTGCATGGCAGAGATAGAAACTGCGGGTGGCCAGGGGACACAGCCTACACACGATGCCGTGCTAACTCTAGGCCTCAATTTCCCCACCTGGAAAGCTGGGCTCACATATGAGAGGATGAACGCTCACCCTGTGAGAGACAGTGTCATCCTCAGGCACAAAAGGACAGATAGGTGGCCTGAGTAACGCCCCACAAACATGGCCTCTCTGTGCCTCGGTTTCCCCAACCTCAACATCTTAGTCGGTAGGGCGCTTGCCTGGCATGCATGAAGTCCTGAGTGTCATCTCTAGCACTGGGAGTCTGAGGCAGGAGGATCAGGAGTTCCGGGTCATCCTTTCCTGCAAGTGCATTGGAGGCCAGCTTGGGCTACATGAGACCCTCAGCAGTAACTCTCTTCTGTCAATGCTTCCCGCACCGTTTACCAGTTGGGGGGAGACGAAGACTTTCCCTCCTGCCCCGCCCTTTCCCTCCTTGGGGTTCCACTTCCCTGCTCCCTCTCCAGCCCTTAGGGTCTTTGCCCGCTCCCCTCCCTCTGCTCGCGGACCCGCAGCTGCGGCCGCCTCCCGCCCCTCCCCCTCGCCAGCTACAAAGCGACGGACGCGGAGGTGACGGACGACGCCTCCCGCCCCGCGCCACCTCCAGCCGCGACCCTGCGCGATGCTTGGGCCTCTCGCCCAATCCCCGCCCGGCCCCGGTCCCAAGGGCAACTCGGTCCCCGCGCCGGTGGCCTCGTCCTCCGAGGCCCTCCGGGGTCCGGGTCCTGCAGTCCCCGCCCCGAAGCGGCGGAAGGTCTGAGGTCTGCAGGTCTGTCCGTGGGGCGGGGGCGGGACCTAATGGGACCCTGGTGTCCTTGCCCCTCCCACATCCCCGAGACCTCCGACTGGGACCCAGTGGTTTATGTCCCTTTGTGCGGTGGCGGTAGCCTCAGGCCGTTAGGGATCCGGGAGGTTAAGGCATAAGGGGCATTAAGGGATGCGGGGGGGGGGTTAGGAGTCTGGGGTTAAGGGATCCGGAGGTTAGGGGATTGGGGCGTGGATCCTGGCCATCGGACAGCAGCCCCACAGGGAGTAAGACCCTCTGGGGTGGCTGAGCCTCTGGCAACTTTTGTGCGCCGAGCCCCGGGAGACAGACGTGCTGACACCAGACCGTGTCACCTGCATCTCAGACCCTAAAGTGCGCGGCTCTCCCAGACCCTGGGCCTGCAGCACCAGGGTTGCCACCTGCAGTCCCCTCTGCTCTGAGCTCAGCCCCAAGGACTCCTGACCTGCAACCTCCCCCTCCTCTCCCTCCTCCTCTCTCTTCTCCCTTCTTCCTCCCCCTTTTGTCTCCCCCTCCTCCTCTCTCCTCCTTTCCTCCCCCCCCAGAAAGAGCTACAGAGCGCGGCATGGAGGCCCCTGTCTGACAGACACCAGCCTATTCTGAGGGCACTGATGGCCAAGTGGTTTCGGGACTATCTGAGCTTCGGAGGCCGGAGGCCCCCTCCGCAGCCGCCCACCCCCGACTACACGGAGAGCGACATCCTGCGGGCCTACCGTGAGCAGAAGGACCTGGACTTCGAGGATCCCTATGAAGACTCCGATGGCCGCACCGAACCGGAGTCCACCGGGTCTGGGGATCCCAAGTACAACTCTCCCAGGCACCGGTTGATCAAGGTGGAGGCTGCGGACATGGCCAGAGCCAAGGCCCTGCTGGGCAGTCCGGGGGAGGAGGTGCGTGGCAGGACCCACACAGGCGTTCCATCCTTATCACCCCGGGGTCCCCATCTCATTCCCCCGCCCGCCACACCCCCCCCGGAGGTCTAAGAGTTTCTGGGCTAGCCAGCATCCCCTGTGCCCATTCTCCATTCGGGGAGACCGAGGGTAGGTGCTGTTTTTTGTTTTGTGTGAGACCTGGTCCAGCGTAGCCCAGGCTGGCCTCAAACTCATTACAATGAATTTGAACTCCTGATCCTCCCACCTCTACTTCCCAAATGTGTCACAGGATGACAGACATGTGTTACAGGCGATGTTTGTGCAGTGCATGATGGGAACTGGGCCTAGTGCATGCCTGCTGAACAAGGGTTCTATCCACAGAGCCCCAGGCCGGCTTTGTTCTGTTGCAGTAATTCTCAATCTGTGGGATGGATGAGCCACCTCTGGGGTCAAATGACTCTTTCACAGGGGTTGCCTAAGACCTTCTGAAAACACAGATATTTACATTATGATGGGAAAGTTACACTAATGAAGTCACAACAAAATAGGTTTTTAGTTGAGAGTCACCACAACATGAGCAATTGTATTAAAGGTCACAGCATTAGGAAGATTGAGAATCACTGCTGTATTGGTTTGGTTTGGTTTTGAGACAAGTTCTCCCTGTGTAGCCCAAACTTGCCTAAAACTTGTAATCCTCCTGCCCCTTAGACCTCGGGAAAAGGGTGACATGAGAGGAGGAAGGAACACCAGGAAACAAGACAGACTGGGATCAAACTGTACCTCATACCAGCTGTGTGACCCTGCCTGGGTCACTAACCCTCTTTGTGCCTTTGTTTCTTCTCCTGTAAAACGGGCTTATGTCTTTACTAATGGCTGGTGTTAGGATGATACCAGAGGGAGTTGGGGCCTTGGTTCAAATTCCCAGAACCCAATTAAAGAGCTGTGTGTGCGGTGACATGTGCTAGTAACCCCAGCACTGGGGAAGCAGGGACAGGAGGATGCGTGGGACTCCTAACCAGCCTCGCTCTGAGAAGTGTGAAACGTCCCAGTGAGGGCAGGCAGAGAGTACAATGTCACACAGCAGGTGCATCCAGAGCTTTTCCAAAGCCCGAGCCTTTCCCAGCAGCCAGAAGCAGACACTGAGTACTCAGACCCGTTTGATGCCCAGCCTCAGCCGCCAGCCCCAGATGATGGGTACATGGAGCCCTATGATGCCCGGAATGTCTCCAGTGGTGAGTGCACAGGGCTGGGGGGTGAGAGGAAGGTCTGTGTGGGACAGGAGGGTGACCCATGTCACCTCCGCCCCAGAACGGCCAAGCAGAGCTGTCCAGCTTTACGATACTCCATACGAGGAGGAGCAGGAAGCAGAACCGGAAGATGGAGCGTCTTCCGGCCAAAGCCGGCTGCCCCTGGAGGACGAGAGGCCGGCGGATGAATATGACCAGCCTTGGGAGTGGAAGAAAGATCACATCTCCAGGGCCTTTGCAGGTATGGCAAGGCCAGGCCTCTCGGTGGCCTCCCTCCTCCACTGCGTCAGTTCTCGCTAACGTGTGAACTGCTGATATCTGTCATTCTTCCCCAGAGAAAAATGCCTTTTGGGGAAAGCGGAAAGGACTTTTAGAGTGGAATGGAATTCACCACATTCCCTGCAGTCTTGGGAAGGGATGTGGCTGTGACATCACACTGGACTTGTGGTCATTACAGGACCAACCCAACAGAGTAATTGTAGACTAAATGCTAGAATGCACTCGGTTGTGTGGGAGCTGAAATGTACAGTGGGAATTTTAAGAGCTGTCGCGTGATGGAGATGGACTTGGGGTCCATCTAAACAGGACCAACCTAAAGAATATCAAATAACCAAGGTCAGGAAGAAATAGGGCTATGAGTTGAACCAGTGTTCGCCTTCCACCATGTGGGCCCTGGGGATCGAGCTCGGGTAGTCCAGCTTACCTACAAGCAACTTTACCCGCTGAAGGGACCCTTGATTACAAACTTCCAACCTATCCCTATTGGCCACACCCCCTGTGCTCTGATTTGTCAGTCAAAGCACTACCCCTCCCCTTCCATGGTACCTGATTTCTGAATGGCCATGCCGCTTCATTTCCAAAGACCAATCGCAGCTCCTGTGTTAATCCTGTCCTATCTTAGATGCCATTCCCATGTCCTGGGCTCTGATAGGCTGCCCCAAACTGAGTTCCCTTTTGTCAAGCTTCTTGCCCCGTCCTGTAGCTGACCAGGACTTAGCCTGTCACCCTCCTCTTTCAGTACAATTTGATGGTCCTGACTGGGAACGCACCCCAGGCTCCTCCAAGGAGTCACGGAGACCGCAGCCTGCGGAGCGTGTGGACACAGCCCTGGCCTTGGAGAAGCAGCCGTGAGTGCGGACCCTGGAGGAGGGGTGGCTCCTGGGACCGTAGGATCTGCAGAGGAGCTGGGGGTCTCATTTATTCATTCAGTCAGTGATTCATTTCTTTGGTGAGGGTCTCATGTAGCCCAGGCTGGCCACTATTTACCATGTCCAAGGGAATTGTCTGGCTGTGCCCTGGGGTCCTGTTCCTCGACCCCCAGTTGTGTGAAGTCTGCCGTCCTTCTTGAGGTGTCTATCTCCACCCTGCCCAGGTGGTTTCACGGCCCCCTGAGCCGCACAGAGGCTGAGAACCTCCTGTCGCTCTGCAAGGAAGGCAGCTACCTCGTGCGGCTCAGCGAGACCAAGGCGCAGGATTGCATTCTGTCCCTCAGGTAAGACCAACCCTCAGGGCCACACCGGGGTGGTACTCCTGGGCCAGTGGGTGGGCTTTCCAGGTGGGTGGGTGGGGCTCCTGGGGGCCAGTGTCTAAATGGCTCCAACAGGAAATGAGCTTGGAAGCCTAGCAAGAGATCCAGACCTATGGTGACGCTGAGAACCAAGGCCCAAGGTCCTTTTGAATGGCCCTGTCTAAAACTTGAAACGCAGCTGTGAGTCTGTTTGAAGACAGATTTTTCAGGATGTTCTAGAATGCACTTAAGTTTGAGGCTCTGGTTCTTTAAGATGCCTAAAGTGTGAGTCTAGTGTAGCATCACAAGGCCTGTCATCCCAGCACAGGAGGAGGGTGGGCAGGAGGATCTCCTGGACTGCATGAGACTTTCTCAATAAAAGCAAGGAAGGGGCTAGAGGGGCAGCTCAGTAGTTCAGGGCACTTACTGTTGTTCCGGAGGACCTGGATTCAGCTCCTACATCATGTGTATCACAACTGCCTGCAATTCCAGCCCCAGGAAATATGTCCTTTCTTTTCTGGTCACAGTGGATACTGCACACACACATAAATATAAAAAATGGAGGCTGGAGAGATGTCTCAGGAACTAAGAGCATTGGCTGCTCTTCCAAAGGACCTGGGTTCAAATCCCAGCACCCACCTGGCAGTTTGAAATTGTCTGTAAGGTCCAGGTGTGGTGGTGTTGCCATTAAAACCTCTGTGAGTTCAAGGCCAGCCTGGTCTTCCAGGATAGCCAGGGCTACACAGAGAGATCCTGTCTCAAAAAAAAAACAAAACAAAACAAAACAAAACAAAAAAACAAAATAAAAATGGAACCAATCATGATGGCACACACTTTTTTTTTTTTTTTTTGGTTTTTTGAGACAGAGTTTCTCTGTGTATTGTTGGCTGTCCTGGACTCACTTTGTAGACCAGGCTGGCCTCAAACTCACAAAGATCCGCCTGCCTCTGCCTCCCAAGTGCTGGGATTAAAGGTGTGCGCCACCACCGCCCGGCTGGCACACACTTTTAATCCCAGCACTTGGGAGGCAGAGGCAGGTGGATCTCTGTCTGTGAGTTCAAGGCCAGCCTGGTCTACAGAATGAGTCCAGGACAGCCAGAGTTACAGAGAAACCCTGTCTTGAAAAACCAATAAAATAAAATAAAATAAAATAAAATAAAAATTTTTTAATGATTTATTTATTATGAAGAGGAGATCTCACTGTGTAGCTGTGGCTGGCCCAGAACTCACTTTTTAGACTAGGCTAGTCCTGAATTTGTAGCGATCTGCCTGCCTCTGTCTCTCCATTGCTGGGATATTTCTTTTATTTCATTTTTGTGCATGTGTGAGTGTAGAGCTCAGGGGGACAACTTTTGGGGTTCAGTTCTCACAGTCCACTATGTGGGTCCTGGGGATCGAACTCAAGTCGTCAAGCTTGGCTGCAAGCACTTTTACCCTCTGGTCTGTCTAACTGGCCCAGAACTGAGCTTCAAAAGGAAAGCTACCCTACAGAGCCACAGAGCCCGGAGGCCCAGAAGTCACATGACTGCCAGTCCTGCAGAGGTGTTCCTGGAGGCCCAGCGCCTACCTGAACCCATAGGAAGGCAGTTTTGGGAAGATGGACAGTTGAGTGGGTTTTGGGGACTGATGCTCTGTTGTGTCCCACAGGAGCAGCCAGGGATCCATGCACCTGAAGTTCGCGAGGACCAGAGAGAACCAGGTGGTACTGGGCCAGCACAGTGGACCCTTCCCCAGCGTGCCGGAGCTGGTCCTGCATTACAGTGCCCGTCCACTGCCTGTGCAAGGCGCTGAACACCTGGCTCTGCTCTATCCTGTCTCCAGCAGC
The DNA here is from genome assembly GCA_907164525.1 of Lophiomys imhausi. Taxonomy (NCBI): domain Eukaryota; kingdom Metazoa; phylum Chordata; class Mammalia; order Rodentia; family Muridae; genus Lophiomys; species Lophiomys imhausi. The sequence goes on from CAJQZJ010032834.1 coordinate 6,644,917, forward strand.
CAGAGCCCCTGAAGGACCCTGCACATTGGCTGCTAAGCCAGAGAGGGGACATAGATTTCCTACAAGTCACTTTTAATGACCTCCGGTGGAGTGCTCCAGACCGACCAATGAAACACTGTCAGTCGGCTTGTCGGGTAAAGAAAGGCTCTTGTACTCTTGTACCGGGCATGGTGGCGCACGCCTTTATTCCCAGCATTCAGGAGGTAGAGGCAGGCGGATCTCTGTGAGTTCAAGGCCAGTCTGGTCTACAAAGTGAGTCCAGGACAGCCAGGGCTACACAGAGAAACCCTGTCTCGAAAAAAGCAAGGGAAAAAAAAAAGGTTCTTGCTACCAAGCTTACCAGGTTCAATCACAGTGACCCACATGGTGGCAGCAGAGAGCTGACACCTGCAAGTTGTCCTCTGATTTATAACCAAGTCACACACACCATAAATTAATAAATAAATGTAATAAAAATGAATCTTAAAACCGTGTCTTTCCCTGCTGTTCTTTTGGGGCTGTGAAGGGAGGCCCCTGATTCTACAGGAGAGGCAGCGGCTCAGACCTTGGAGAGTCCCCAAATCCATGCTCAGCATAGGTGCCTATGGGTACTGAGCAGAGAATGACAAAGCCACGCGCCTGTCTCGGGGACCCAGCTGGAGTTAGAAGCTGAGTGTCTCCAGAGGCAGGGACAGCTCTGGCTTGTCCCAGCCTGCAGCTGGGCCTCTGGCCTCCCAAGCAGAGTGACATCTGGTCCCCCACACCCGGGAAGCAGCTGCAGCCCTTGTCACTTCAGGGTGACAGGCAGGGACAGAACGATGGTACATGCTGGTAGCTCTGACCCTCAACTGAAAAGCAAGTCATCCAGTGGCCCACTGAGGAGGAAGGGGCCAACCAGGCCTGGGTGTGGACTCCCTGCTCCTTGGACATATAAAAAGCAAGGGAGGATGGGAAATGATGTAATTATATTATAATTTCAAAAAATAAACACATTGTTTGACTCTTGCTATTTTATACACATGTATGTGTATGTGGATAAGTGCACATTCATGCAGGTGTCTGCACCACCAGAAGTAGGTGCTGGAAACTGGCCCTCTGAAAGGGCAGTGCTTGCTCTTAACCTCACCCCCACTGTTCTAGCCCCTACAATAAAACTATAAGGTAGTCAGGTAGACAGAGGCAGTCTGATGTCTGTGGGTCCAAGGCCAGCTTGGTCTACATAATGAGTTCCAGGACAGCCAGGACTACATAGTGAGACCATCCCTCAAAATAAACAAGGAAAAATAAAAACTGGAGCAGTCTTCCTGGTCCTGGCTTGTCCAGGCCATCTCCAGGGTCCCTAGAGCCCACAAATGACTCTTTATTATTGATAGCACCCCAACTTGGCCACAGGCTTTAGCTTTGCTTCCTTTGAAGAGCCTTGTTAAAGCTGGGCTTGGTCATGCAGGCTTGTCACTACAGCTACTGCTGAGACTGAGGATTGTCAGTTCCAGGCCACCCTCAGCAACACAATAGGAACTTGTCTCAAGGTAAAGAGGAAAAAACAGAACTAGGGATGGGAATCAGAACTAGAGTTCCTGCCTAGAATCCTGCGGTAAGAGGCAGGGGCGTGGTCAGAAGTAAATATTTGCATAGCATGTTTAAGGACCTGGATCCCAAGCACAGTATTTAAAAAGACTTTATTGAGAGTCCTTAGGTCACATGATTGATCTCAGCCTGTAGCTGTTGGAAGTCCCCTACTCTTATAGAAACAGTGACACTCTCTCATAGCTCTTGTCCAGGTCCACTTTGAGTACCCAGAGGTCTCCAATGCTTCTTTGACTTGAAGAAAGTCTCTTGGCATGTGGCCTGTCCCTACCTCCTAGAGCTTGCAAGAGATGCACAGTCGACAGAGATGGGGTGGCCAGGCCTGGGCCTGGGACTGGGTTTGGGGACCGGAAGTTGTTGGCATGGGGCAGGTTGGGGGAAGGTGGTAGAACAGATGACTTGGGCTCTCTGGTCCCTGGCCTTGTCCAGTGCCTTCTCTTTAGGCCGGGCCTCAGGCCTGTGTGGCTCTTCCCGGCGCCGGTAGAGGACGTTGCTGTAGTAAGAATCTCCTGGGGGCAGGTGACATAAATCAAAAGGTGCCAGTCAGTTAAGAGTGTCAAGAGCTGCCTTGGCAGCCTCCCCTTCCACCCACACCCCCAGCGCCCTTGGCAGCCTCCCCTTCCACCCGCATCCCCAGCGCCCTTGGCAGCCTCCCCTTCCACCTGCACCCGCACCCCCAGCGCCCTTGGCAGCCTCCCCTTCCACCTGCACCCGCACCCCCAGCGCCCTTGGCAGCCTCCCCTTCCACCCGCACCCCCAGCGCCCTTGGCAGGGTGCTTGCAGTTCCAACGTCGGCAGCACGGGGACGGTAGCACCATGTACCCAGAAGCCTACAGCACCTGTGAGACTCACCTGGGCAGGAGCTCTCACCTGGGTCCTCCCGGTGACACCTACTGAGACCCCACAACACAGCACCCAGCACCACCAAGGCTACCACCACACCCCCAGTCACCAGAAGCACCAACAGGAGCCCTGGGCAGGGAGACAATGAAGACTGTGTTGGGGAGGAGTATGGCAGGCAGGGTGGGACAGGTCAGGGACGGGAGAGTCTCACCTGACTTGCTGAAGGTCTCTTTCATCTGGGGGCCACCTGCAGGGAAGAGGTCCCTGTCTCAAGAGGATGACCACTGTGGAGCTCAAACACCTGCAGTCACTCTCCTCCCTGCCTTAGGTCATTGAACCTGCCAGGCTCTGTGATTTAGGCAGGTGTCCACCTAGTACCCTTTTCTGAAAATGAGTAGGTAACCATAGCTGTCTTGGGCTACCAGTGGGATGTACCTATGAACTAGGGATTCCATCTGGGGTCCCTCCAAAGTTTTCTTGAGACCCTCCCTCCTCTAAATGACTTCTGTTCCAGCCCCTCACTGGGAGACTCTAAGGGAGAAGCTCTACTCATCCAAACCCCAGATCTTAGTATGAAACATCTTAAACACCATCATTCTGAATTCACCCTGCCAAGTTTGGAAAGACCTGCCGCTGTATGTGACAGAACAAGCATGGGGCTCAAGCTCCAGGTCAATGAACATGTAAGGCTGGAATCCAGGTCTATATGACTGAAAGCAACCACACTCAAAGGTGTGGGCAGGCCCTCCTCTTGCAAGCCCCGGTGTGGGCAGGAGTCGCTGGAGGCTGTGGGAAGTAGAGAAGCCAGCTGGGTGCAGTTGCTCCCTCCCACCCCTCTCCCAAGCATACCAATTGGCCACACACTTCGGGCTAGTGTATGAGCCACCCTGCCAGCTTCGAAGAACACACTAGGTGACGCTGGCAGGAACCACTAAGTCACTACCACGCCAGGGTTATTGGGGTCCCACAAGGCCCTACCATGACAGACAGGGAGGGGTGCGTGCCTGGCTCCAGGGCAACCAAGCTAAACACAGTGGGGTTTGCTTTGTTTTGTTGGAGACAGTAAAGCCCAGGTTGGTGTTGAACCCCCCCTTTTTTTTTTGGTGGTGTTGAACTCTTGGCAGTCCTCCTGCTTCAGCTTTCTGAATACCAGGCTAGCAGGTAAATGCCGCCATATCCCACTGAAGCTGTTTGGTTTTTGTCTGCCTCGCACTCCTAAATGCTGGGATGACAGGAGTGTGCCACCACACCTGGCTCTCCGACTATATATTTATTTTGAGATAGGATCTCCCTGTATAGCCCAGGCTAACCTCCCACGTACCAGAATGACAGGTGTGTCAATATTTTTTTAAATGACTATTTTTGAGTATATATGCATGCACTACCAATGGTGACCACAAGAGGGCGATGGGCCCTGTGGAGCTGGAGTTAAAGCTCACTGGGGGCCTCCATGTGGGTGCTTGGTGCTGAACCCTGATCTTCTGCAAGAGTAGCGGGCACTCTAACCACTGAACTGCCTCTCCAGCCCTTCACACAGCTTTTTGAGACAGGAGCTCATGTAACCCAGACTGGCCTTGAACTCCTTACCCTCCTCTCCTGCCTTAACTGTCTGCTGTTTTTTTTGTTTGTTTGTTTGTTTGGTTTTTTTTTTTTGGTTTTTCGAGACAGGGTTTCTCTATTTAACAGCTCTGGCTGTCCTAGACTCGCTTTGTAGACCAGGCTGGCCTCGAACTCGCAAAGATCTGCCTGCCTCTGCCTCCCAAGTGCTGGGATTAAAGGCGTGCGCCACCACCGCCCGGCTTGTCTGCTGGTTTTGTTCTTTGTTTTTTCAAGGCAGGGTTTCTCTGTGTAGCCCTGGCTGTCCTGGAACTCTCTCTATAGACCAGACTGGCCTTGAAATTAGAGATCCACCTGCCTCTGCCTACTGAGTGCTGGGATTAAAGGTGCTTCACCTGGTTGAACTGCCTGCTTTCTCTCTCACTCTCTCTCTCTCTCTCTCTCTCTCTGTCTGTCTCTCTCTCTCTCTCTCTCTCTCTCTCTCTCTCTCTCTGTCTCTGTCTCTCTCTCTCTCACTATGGAGCCCAAACTAGCTTTGAGCCTGGCATCCTCCTACCCAAACTTCCCAAGTGCTGGTGTCACAAGTGTGTTGTGAGCAATTTTATATTCACATAGGATTCAGGAGTCTGAAGATTCTAGAACCTTCCCCACCCACACATGGCTTCACCCCCACTCATACCTGCCTCTACTAGAACCTTTGTCCCGTTGCCCTTAGCCTTCTGCAACTTGGGTATCTCCAGGGTGGCCCGACACTCGTAGTCCCCGCTGTTCTTGAGGCTCATGTGGTTCAGTCGCAGGGTGAGGTTCTCAGGTGGCCACCAGAACAGCTGTCCCTGAGACCCACAGTCCGAAGGGTTGAGGCTGCCGTTGGAGATGAGCAGGTGGCAAAAAACAACGTTGTCCTGGGCCCACTCCACACGCAGCCTCTCCCAGGCCTGACTGTGCGTTACCCCACAGGACAGGGACACCTCGTCACCTTGTGTCACCCTCACCCACGGGGGCCACTGCTGCACACTCAGGCTCACGGCTTCCTGTAAGGCTAGGGAGGAACAAGCGTCACCCAAGTCTCTCCAGCTGTGTGAGAGCCTGAGTTTGAACCCCTAAGGCTCCTGCAAAGGGCAGGGGCAGAGCGTGGTGGTGCATGCCTGTCACCCCATGCTGGGTACACAGGGACTGGAGGATCCATGAGCTCTCTGCTCAGTAGCCCCAACCCGCAAGCCTCAGGCCAATGAGAAATTAAATCTCAGATAATCAGTGGAAATGGATTGAGGAAGATACCCAGGCTGAACCTTGGGCCTCAATGCACACACTCTTTCCCCTACACACACACACACACACATAAAAGAAAAAAAAAAAAAAAAAAACAGAGGCCAGAAAGATGCCAGGGGCCAGCAGATAAGGCGCTTGCTGCCAAGTCCCATGATCTGAGTTTCATCCCCCACAGACCACATGGTGAAGTGGAGGAGAGAAAGCTGGAGAGGTGTCTCAGTAGTTATGGTGGCTTCAGGAGACCCCACACCTCTGGCCTCTGGGGGCACCTGCACTCACATGCATACAAATACCCCAGTTATATATATATTATTTTTTTAGGGTTTTTTTGTTCCCCCAGACAGGGTTTCTCTGTATATATTTGGCTGTTCTGGACTCACTTTGTAGACCAGGCTGGATTTGAACTCACAGAGATCCACCTGCCTCTGCCTCCCAAGTACTGGGACTAAAAGGTGTGCACCACCATGCCTGGTCATTACAGACAATTGTGAACTGCTATGTGGGTGCTGGGATTTGAACCTGGGTCCTTTGGAAAAGCAGCCAGTGCTCTTAACTACTAAACCATCTCTCCACCCCCTATATAATTTTTTTTTCAAAATTCCTGCAAAGCATAGTGGCTCTTGCCTTTAATTCCAGCTCTCCAGAGGCAAAAGCAGGCATATCTCTGAGTTCCAGGCCAATCTGGACTACTGATTGGGAACCTGACCCCCAAAAGCAATATCCTAACTCAAAGGAACAAAACAGTGTGGGGGACAGAGAGTCTGGGGTTCCGGGTCCCCAACAAGCTGGTGTTTAAGTCATGGTTTGGATCCCTCTGAAGACCTCCCTAAGGGCCTCCAACCCCCATAAGGGCCCAAATATCTAGAAGAGGAGTCTGAAGTTCAGAGTGGTTCTGATGGGAGATCAGGCAGCTAGTGTAGGATGGGCAGCAAGAGGAGGTTCACAAAGTGGGGACCCCCAGGTACTCACCCCAGAGCGGCAGCAGAATGAATGCCCAGCCGAGAGACCCCATCCCTGAACCATCAGGCCCCAGGCTCACCTTGCTGCACCCAGGTCACCTCAGCCCACACACACCCTCTTCCTGTCACAGCATCCACCCCACCCCCGCTGAGGTGACACTGGGGGCTGGGCAGGGAAAGACAGAGGGCAGACAGACATCCTGTGTTTCAGGCGGTGGGGAGAAGGGGGTCAGGTTCCTTCCACCACATCATAACTCAGTTTCCTCCAAAGCTTTCTACATCCCAAAGGGAGTATGCATCTGTCTGTGAGTGTAGAGACTGCGGTCCCAGGAGTGGAAGTCTCTTTGGAAGATTCCACACAGAAATATACAGAGCATGCAACAGCATGGAAGAGCAACAGGGGAGGACAGGACAGAGGGATGTCGAGGAACGAGGGGGCTGGGCTCAGTGGGGTGAGCACTCATCCAGCACTCACAAGGCCTGGGTTCCAACCCAGCACCCCATAAACCAGGGATGGTGAGACATGCCTTTCATCCCAGCACTCAGCACTCGGGAGGCAGAGGCAGGGGGATCAAGAGCTCAAGGGCTGCATAGGTGGCATGAGTCTAACCTGGGCAATACACTTCTCAAAAATCAGTCAATTAGTTAGCAATCCCCTGCCTCAGTTCCTAGGTCCCAAGGCCTTCCCTTGTTGCAGTGTTGGCCATGGGGCCCAGACCTTGCAGGTGCTCAGGGCCAGGCCACGTCAGCAGATTTCTGGGGTGACTTTAGGTTCACACAGGTGTTATGGGGTAATAACCACCCCGTGCAGGGTGCAGTTTCACACGCCTTTAATCCCAGCACTCGGGAGGCAGAGGCAGGCGGATCTCTGTGAGTTCGAGGCCAGCCTGGTCTACAGAGAAAGAGCTGCTCTAGGAGCAAAACCAAGCCACCAGGTTCTTAGTCAAACCACAAGAACGACTGTAACTTCCTGGTGGGCTGTGTATGCACAGCAGTCCCTAGCCTGACTTAGTCAACCTTCGTCCCACTGGCATGTTGGGACCTCTCTCTGCGAACAAAGCGCTCTCAGCCTGCTGAGGCCAAGTCTGTCTCTTACAGGTTCTCAGTGCTTCTCCAAGACCTGGGCAAAAGTTGGGACTGCGGGTGGTTTTAGCCATCAACCCCCAGCCTCAGCCCCACTCTGGGGTCAGTGGGCAGTAAGGTAGTAGTTGGCCAAGAGAGTTGTCTCACACCCAACCACAACCATGACCTACTTTATCACTGGGGCTTCTTGAAATTGTTCTCAATAGCAGGAAAGCCCTGCCCTGGGTGAAGGGCAGTGTTTAAAGACCCCGGGGGTACACAAAGCCCCAGGCCAGAGGATCTCAACCTTCCTAATGCTGTGACCCTTTAGTACAGGTCCTCATGCTGGGGTGACCCCCAACCATAAAATTATTTTTACTGCTACTTCATAGCACTTTTGCTGTTGTTATGGATCATAATGTAAATATCTGTGTTTCCCAATGGTCTCACCCTGTGAAACAGTCGTGACTTCGAAGGTCGTGACCCACAGGTTGAGAACCTCTGACCTAGACGCTGTCAGATTCACGGCACGGCAAGTTTAATAAACATGTCTCTCCCTGAAGACTAGGGACTGGTTGAGAGGTTTCTAGGAGGAGATATAGTCTGGGGCTTTGTGGCATGTGCAGGAGCTCGTCTCACTGTGTGACCATAATAGCTGAATGCTGGTTCATTGTTTAAACAGTAAAAGGCGGCCCGGCGTGGTGGCGCATGCCTTTAATCCCAGCACTTGGGAGGCAGAGGCAGGCATATCTCTGTGAGTTCAAGGCCAGCCTGGTCTACAAAGTGAGTCCAGGACAGCCAAGGATACACAGAGAAACCCTGTCTCGAAAAACCAGAAAAAAAAAAAAAAAAG
>CAJQZJ010032834.1:6653125-6667567 GCA_907164525.1 Lophiomys imhausi
AAAAAAAAAAAAAAAAAAAAACCAAAAAAAAAAAAACAGTAAAAGGCAAGCGTGTGAGCCATGGAAGGACAGCTATCAGGGTGGGTGCCAATTATTTGAGTAGCAAATGGGGTCAATGTGAGAGAGAGTAAGGGATAGTCCCGAGGTCACAGGACAGTACCGGAGGCCAAAGCCAGAAATCCTGACTTCTGCCTGGGCGCTCTCTAGTCCCTTCCAGGGTCACAGGCCGAGGTGATACCCAGGCTCTGGAGGAAGACGAGTCTCAGCTCCAAACTACATTTCCCAAGCAGCGGCGGTCACATACGCATGCGCAGTGCATGCAGTGATGGAGCGCTGAGCGGGGGCGCGGCGGCGGAGGCGGCGAGGGCGCGGAGGGCTAATTGGTTGCCGGCTGCGACCAAGGAGGTTTAAGGGTTTGGAGAACCAGCCGAGGGGGACCCAGCGACCGGGCCAGGGAGACCCGGGATTGAAAATATGGAGGACCAGAGGGTAGGACCCTGAGGGATGCGCGAAGCGGGCTCTGGGAGGGGACCAGGTGATGCCGCAGCGCCCCTCCCCCGCCTGGGCCACCCGCACCGCGGCTCGGGTTAACAAGCAGACCCCCGCCCCTCCCCCCACCCTTATTCAGTACCTCGTCATCCTAGCCTGGACTCAGCAGGGGCCACACCCCGCAGGTCACCGCCCCAGCTCCACGGTGCCCAGCACACCAACCCTGGGTGGGAACCGGGTTCTGATGCCCTTTTCCTCCACCTGCCCTGAGGATCCTCCCGTCCAAGCCCCACCCTTCATAAGTAAGACCTTCCGTGCTGCCCAGGTGAACTTTCACTTCCCAAGCTGTCCCCTGCTTATCACACCACTCCCAGGAGAAGTTTGCCTTACCATATAACTCCTTACTCCAGGCTAGCCCAGTTGGACTGTGGGACTTGCCTTGCCCAGGCTACTCTTTCACTGCAGCTCACCTTCAACTTTCAAGATGCATATACTGTCCTGGAGTGTTGGTGGTGCACACTCCTCCAGCCTCCGGAGGTAGAGGCAAGAGGTTGATGGCAGTTCCAGGCTAGCCTGGGCTACACAGTGAAACTCTGTCTCCAAAGCAAAACAACAAAGAGCTGGGGAGGTGACTAGAGAGTAAAGTGTTTTCTGTGCAAGCTTGAGGACCTGAGTTCAAGTCGCCAATGCCCATGTGAGAAGTTAGCATAGCTGCATACACTATAACCCTAGCCCTCAGGACATGGACCCAGGAGGATCCCTGGGGTTCAATGGCAGCTGGCCTTGCCCAGGCTCGGTGAGAAGCTGTGCCTCAAATAATAGGTGGAGAGTGAGAGAGGAAGACACCCAGCATTGAGACCTGGCCTCCACACACTTGTGGGTGCACACATGTATGTGCTCACACACCCCAAAATGAAAACCCCGTAAACTCTGCTTACATCTGTCCCTGAGGGGCTTGCTCCATTTCCTTCTCTGCGATGGGAATGCCTCAGCCTCACCTCAGGCCAGCATTCCTGGAAGGCAATGCTCACCCAATCCACTGCCCACGTTCCTTCTGTCCCTCAGGAGGCACTAAGAAAGATCATTACCACCCTGGCTGTGAAGAACGAGGAGACGCAGACCTTCATCTACTCCCTGAAGCAGATGCTGCTGAACGTGGAGGTAAAGCAGCGCGTGCAGCTGGTTCTGCAAGCTCATGGAGCGGTGCAGGGGAGAGGCCAGGAGACACCCTCCTGTGTCTGCTGGAGGCTCTCCACACCTCACTTTCTGTGTCTACATGACCCTCGCCTTTTCTTTTTGAGACAGGGTCTCTCTCTCTCTGCAGCCCTTGCTCGCCTAGAACTTGCTCTGTAGAGCAGGCTGGCTTGGAACTCACAGAGACCCGCCTGCCTCTGCCTCCCCAGTGCTGGGATTAAAGACGTGTGCCATTGCACCAGCCTCATGGTGGCCTCTTCCCATGCAGGCAAACTCAGCCAAAGTCCAGGAAGACCTGGAAGCCGAGTTCCAGTCCCTCATGTCGGTTCTGGAGGAGCTGAAGGAGTCCATGCTGATGAAGATCAAACAGGACAGGGCCAGCCGCACCTACGAGCTGCAGGTGTGACCACACACTCATCCCGAGCCTCTGATCCCTTCCTGACCCTTACCAGCCAGGCCCCGTCCCTTCCCCGAAATGTCTTCTCCACCACCACCTCTCTGTGATTTCCCACTCCTTCCCACTGGTCCCCCCAGAACCAGGTAAACACCTCCAGTGACTCTGGTGGACTCTCCAACTCTAAGCTGGCATCTCTCACATTGTACCTACACTTCATCCTGACTTTTTTTTTTTTTTTTTTTTTTTTGGTTTTTCAAGACAGGGTTTCTCTGTGTATCCTTAGCTGTCCTGGACTCACTCTGTAGACCAGGCTGGCCTCGAACTCATAGAGGTCCACCTGCCTCTGCCTCCCGAGTGCTGGGATTAAAGGCACGCACCACTACTCCTGGTCTCATCCTGACTTTTTTTTTTTTTTTCAAGACAGGGTTTCTCTGTGTAGCCCTGGCTGTCCTGGACTCACTCTGTAGACCAGGCTAGCCTTGAACTCACAAAGATCCGCGTGCTTCTGCCTCCCGAGTGCTGGGATTAAAGGCGTGCGCCACCACCACCTGGCTCATCCTGACGTCTTAAGATCCCACATTCTAACATGGGAACCTGGGAGACTTGAGTGTGACCCAGGCCATGAGTCAGGCTCAGCCTGGCTCCATCACTGCTCAGAGCTCCAGGCCGCTCCTCCCACCTGAAGTCCTGTTAGGCTGTGGGTCCTGGGGGTGACAGAACTCTGTGTGGGTTTGTGGTGGTTGAAGGATTTGTCCTTGTTGCTCACTGCCCACAGAACCAGCTAGCCGCCTGCACACGGGCCCTGGAGAGCTCTGAGGAGCTCCTGGAGACAGCCAACCAGACCCTGCAGGCTGCAGACAGTGAGGACTTCCCTCAGGTGGGTGTTGATGAGTGGGCCTCCAGGGTCCCTGGGTCAAATATACCATGTGCAGTTTTATTCATTTGGGGGGAGGAGGTTGTTTTTCGAGATAGGGTTTCTCTGTGTATCCTTGGCTGTCCTGGACTCACTTTGTAGACCAGGCTGGCCTTGAACTCACAGAGATTCGCCTGCCTCTGCCTCCCCAGTGCTGGGATTAAAGGCTTGTACCACCACCCCCGGCCAGTTTTTCTCATTTTTATCACACATTTGTTTGTGTTGGGAGAGGATTGTGCGCAGCCCACAGCAATCCTGCCTTCCTTTTATGTGAGTCTGAGGATCAGCCTCAGGTCCGTCAGGCTTGGTGGCAAGCACCTTTACTAACTGAGCCCTCTTGCCAGCCCACATTCATTTTATTTAGATAATGCCTCCATGCAGCATGAAGTGTAAGTATGTCTATGAGACTGTTCAGTGAGGGGCTGGACCGGGGCAGCTGTGGGTAGAGTGCTTAACCAGCATGCACCAGCCCCTGGCTTCGGTCCCCAGCACTACATAGGCCAGGTGTGGCGGTGCATGTCTGTCACCCTAGCAATTAGGATGATCAGGAGTTCAGAGCGACCTCAGCTACATAGTAAGTTCCAGGCCAGCCTGGACTACATGAGACGTTGTCAAAAACCAAAACGAGTTGGCTTAATTAATAAATTATTAGTTGAGCCAGGCAGTGGTGGCGCACGCCTTTAATCCCAGCACTTGGGAGGCAGAGGCAGGCGGATCTTTGTGAGTTCGAGGCCAGCCTGGTCTACAAAGCGAGTCCAGGACAGCCAGAGATATTCAGAGAAACCCTGTCTCGAAAAACCAAAAAAAAAAAAAAATAAATAAATAAATAAATAAATAAATTATTAGTTAGCTTGGCATGGTGGCACGCACCTTTAATCTCAGCACTCGGGAGGCAGAGGCAGGTGGATCTCTGTGAGTTTGAGGCCAGCCTGGTCTACGTGGTGAATTCTAGGACAGCCAGGGCTATATTACACAGAGAAACCCTGTCTAGGAAAAAAAAAAAAAAAACCTAAAAATAAGTAAATGTGTCTGTTGCCTGTACTGGGCACAGAGGGGTGGTTGGGGTGGAGTGGAGTGGGGCTGCCTTGGTCTCTTTGTCTCTTTGACACACAGTCTGGAAGGGGCCAGTTTAGTCTCTGCTTCCTGGCAGAGATCTTTGCCAAATTCCACCTGCTGTGCCTAGTCTCCCTTCAGGTATAGTGGCACAGATCTGGGTGACATACACCTTTGATTTCTGCTCTGTCCTTTTCTAGGCCGCCAAGCAAATCAAAGACGGGTAAGATGTGGAGGTCAGGCCCCCATCCCAATGTCCTGCCTGGGTGTGACAGTGGGGACACCCACTTGGGGGGGCCAGGTCCCTCAGCACTGCACAGAAACACAGGGCAGGGACCCTCAGATGTCCCATCATGGCCCCTCTGCCACCAAGCTGCCATTGGTTTGCTCCTACCTCCCTCCCTGCAGCGTGACCATGGCCCCCGCCTTCCGACTGTCACTCAAAGCCAAGGTCAGCGACAATATGAGTCACCTCATGGTGGACTTCGCACAGGAGCGACAGATGCTACAGGCCCTCAAGTTCCTGCCTGGTAAGATGGGGACCAGCCTGAAGGCCCAGGACTCTGGGAGGGATAGAGAACCAGACTAGGGTAGAGCTAGGAAGTCCAGTCCTCAGGGAAACCTGGCTGAATCCCAACTGCACAGGGTTGGGGTGGACTCTTGTCTAGCCCCGCCAGCACAGGGGTGAGGCCTAACCAAACCAGGGTTACACACTGGCTGTCTTGGGGGAGTGCGCTAATCGAGGGTCTGTGGATACCATGTCTACGAGTGGACTCTGGTGGCCTGAAAAAGCCTTGCTTTGGGGATCCCAAGGCACTGCACCTCCTAGGGAGCTGGCACTCTCAAAAAGGATCACTGTGGGGAGGAGTCCCAAAGAAAGCCACACTCCCAGTTGGTAGAGAATTCTGGAAAAATACCAAATGGCAGTAACCTGAGAAGGTGTAGAGAAAGCTCTGCCCTGATCCACATGACTTCAGGAAGCCCGAGCCCCACAGGGCTCCACCACCACGGTCAGGGAGCTTGCTTAGATGCTGACCTCTCTCCCTGGAACTTGGGCAGTGCCCAGCGCCCCCATCATTGATTTGGCGGAGACCCTGGTAGCGGATAACTGTGTAACACTGGTATGGCACATGCCCGAAGAGGACAGCAAGATTGACCACTACGTGCTCGAGTACCGCAGGACCAATTTCGAGGGCCCACCCCGCCTCAAGGAGGACCACCCTTGGATGGTCATCGAGGGCATCCGGCACACCGAGCACACCTTGACAGGTGGGGAGCACCCCTCAGTGAATGAGGGAGTATGGCTGGGCAGCTGAGGGAGCACACCAGGCATGTGGGGGAACATTGCCTGATGGATAAGGGGACACTCTCAGGCAAGTGAGGAAGCATTTCTGGGCAGGTGAGGGAGCATCCTTAGGCAGGAGCACTCACTGATATGTGAAGGAGCACTCCCAGACATGAGAGGGAGCAGTGATTGACAGGTGGGGGAGCACAGTGAGCAGGTTTATGGGGCAGTCCCTGCTCAGCTTAGCTGTACATCTCCCAACCACCCAGCCTCCTCCTGGCACCATTGCCCTGTCATTGCAAGGCATGTTGGTTCTCCTGGCTTCCCACAGCTTCTGGGGTATGAGAGCAGGCTAATGGAGTTAGCCTGTAAAACCATCAGCCAAACAGAGAGCAGGATGGATGAATTTGTCCTTGTGCGAAGGGCTGGCTTCTCAAAGCCATGTGAAAGCAGAGGAAACTGAAGCATGGGAGGAATTTCACCCTCATCTTTCTAGCTCTGCCATCCAGCTGCTGCTGGTGTGTGTGTGTGTCAGTGTGAAGGTCAGTGGTCGGTGTTGACCACCTCCCACAATGGCTCTTCACCTTATTTTTGAGACAGGATCTCAATGGCCTGGAAGTCCTGGTTAGCTAGTCTGTCTGTCTCCACTTCGGGGTTACAACCTGGATTTGTCATGCCTGGCTTTTTCCTTGGGCAAGGTGACTGGATTCAGGTCCTCACGTTCCTGCTGCTTGCCTATCTCCTCAGCCCCCATCCCTCACTAGTTAGCAGAAGGGACTTACTGGGTGATTAGAAGAAGTCAGAAAGTCTAGGCATCCACACAGCTGGCAGGAGGAGCTTAAGAGGCAGGAATCATCGTGACCCTAATGAGTTTACAAAATGTTTCAGAGCCAGGAACCCCTGATTTTCCTCCCTAGCTTTCAAATCTCGGGCTATAATCACCAGCTTGCTAGTTATCTGTAATTAGCATTCATGCTTAATAATGAGCATGCTAATTGTGGGGGAGCGGCCAGACCAGCCAGTGCCAGAGCCCCAGAAGCTACTGTCATCCCCTCTGCATAGAAATCAAAACAAATCTACCCCACTTTTTTCTTAGAACTTCAGAATCCCTAATCCTGGCCTCTCTACCTCTTACTGGTTTTGTTGTGACTTTTTATGTGGGGATCATCAGACACACAAGCACAGTAAGGGCTCTTGTTTCCCCATTGATCCAAAGAAATGAAGGGGAGGCATGGCTCAGGTGCCTTAGTGAGCTCTGTCCGGAACTTGGTCATGGCAAGTTTGTCATGCCAGCGCTGGGGAGATGGAGACAGGAGGACCAGGAGTTCAAGGTCGGGTTTGGCTACATAGAGAGTTTGGGGTCAGCCTGGACTACATGAGACCTGTCATATAAAAAGAAAACAGAAATGGGGAGTGGAGGTGCATGCCTTTAATTCCAGCACTTAGGAGGCAGAGGCAGGTGGATCTCTGTGAGTCCCAGGCTAGCCTGGGCTACACAGTGAGATGCTGTCTCAAAAACAAACAGAAAAGAGTGAGACGGAGACCTGCGTTCTGGACCAGAGCTATGAAAGGTGCACTATGAAAGGGTGTTAACTTTTGCCATGGCAGCCAACAGAGCTGACAGGAGGCTGACAGAGACATAAGGCCAGGCTGGAGGTAGAAGGAACAGTACACAGAGCTATGAGCAGGGAGGCTGGGCCAAGGACAGGAAAAGAGGCAGCCCGCCACCTGAGGTGATAATTAAGGGGCCTGAGAGACAGTCCACCGTTAGAGTAACTGCTGCTCTTGCAAAGGACTTGGATTCAGGCCTCAGCACCCACAAGGCAGCTCAGGACTGCCTGTAACTCCTATAACTTGTCATAACTGGAGGTGAAATGCCCTCTTCTGTCCTCCACACAGGTGGTCCACAGATACACGTATGAGAAAAACACCCATATACATGAAAATAAATCTTAAATGAGACACAGACTGACAGACAGACGGGGCAGGGGGGGCGGATCTCTGTGGTCTTTTTTTTTTTTTTTTTTGGTTTTTCGAGACAGGGTTTCTCTGAATATCTCTGGCTGTCCTGGACTCGCTTTGTAGACCAGGTTGGCCTCGAACTCACAAAAATCCACCTGCCTCTGCCTCCCAAGTGCTGGGATTAAAGGCGTGCGCCACCAAGGCCCGGCTGTCTTTTTTTTTTTATAATTTATTTTTTTTTTTATTTTATGTACATTGGTGTTTTGGCTACATGTGTTTCATCAGATTGTTTGGGACAGGAGTTATAGACAGTTGTGAGCTGCCATGTGGGTGCTGGGATTTGAACCCGGGTCCTCTGGAAGAGCAGTCAGTGCTCTTAACCACTAAGCCATCTCTCCAGCCCCAGGATCTCTGTGGTCTTAACATCCTTTCTTTCCTCCGAGGTCTCAAATTTGACATGAAATACATGAACTTCCGTGTGAAAGCCTGTAACAAGGCAGTGGCTGGTGAATTCTCTGAGCCGGTGACCTTAGAGACCCCAGGTGACTGCCTCCCACACCTCCCTGACTCTGTATCTCCCACCTGTCCTGGTGTCCTGAGAACCTGTCCTTTATAAGGATCTTGTAATGAGGTGATGTGACCCTTGTCACTCTGGCTTCCAGGGAGCCCACCCATAGTCTGCTGTGGCTATCTTCACTTGAATGAATATCTTGGACTTTTGTGATTTTTTTTTTTACTTCTATTTATGAGGTGACCTGTTGATTTGATTTGATTTTAAGTGTGTGTGTACATGTAGGAGGTTCGTGCATGTGGACAGCATCATCAAGAGTTGTTCCTCAGGCACTGTCCACCTGGCTGGCCTGACCCTTAAGAATTCTCTTTTCTCTGGGGCGGGAGTTACAAATGTCCAGCACTGGGATTACAGATATCACCAGTGTCCATGCCTTGTTTTTAACTTGGACTCTAGGAATTAGAATCCAGTTTTTTGTTTGTTTGTTTGTTTGTTTGTTCGGTTGGTTGGTTGGTTTTTCGAGACTGGGTCTCTCTGTGTAGGTCTGGCTGTCCTGGAAATCACATTGTAGACCAGGTTGGCCTTGAACTCACACAGAGTCCGCCTGCCTCTGCTTCCCGAGTGCTGGGACTAAAGGTGAGTGCCACCATCACCTGGCTAAGAATTCTTTATTTAGTTTTTGGAGATAGTGTCTTACTAGGTAGCCCAGATTGGAAGTCACAGCCCTCTGGCCTCAGCCTAATTGGAGCTGGGATTGCAAGTGTAGATTGATGGAGAAGTCTCCCTGTCTCCCTCTTTCCCTCCCTCCTCCTGTCCTCTATACAGTTGGGAACAGATTCTATAGTCTCCCATGGTGACTCTTTTTTATATCCTCTTCGGAAGTCCCTCTGCTGTCTAGCCTAATGCCCTCCTGCTGTAGCCATGCTCTTTCTTTGGGGTCAGTGGAAACACAGGGCAGAGAAACAGGCTTGAAAATGCCTCTAGGCTCCCAAGAGATGTTGAGGCGGCAGCCCCTTGACCTTGTCCCTCTGGCTCACGGTCAGCTCCCACAGCCTTCATGTCCTGTGTTTCCCCATATCTCCCCTCCTGTCCGTCTCCCTCGGTCCTCTGTTCTGGTCGGCCTGGGTCGCTGGCTGTCTATCTTGTCTCTCTGTGTCTATCTGGGTTTCCCATCTCTGTGACCCCCCCCCATCTGCCTGGCCCCAGCATTCATGTTCCGCCTGGACGGGTCCACATCTCACCAGAACCTACGAGTGGAGGACCTCTCCGTCGAGTGGGACGCCATGGGCGGGAAGGTCCAAGATATCAAAGCTCGAGAGAAAGAGGGCAAGGGCCGGACAGCGTCCCCTGTAAACTCACCAGCCAGGTACCTCATCTCCCCTGTTCCCTGTGTCTCTAGTGGATACACTCACCATGGCCAGTTTGGTCAGGACTGGAGTGGAGGGAGGGACCTGAAGTATAACTTCCTTGTAGAAGAATGAATGAGGGGGAACAAATAGATTGTGAGCAGGGCTTTGATGGATGAATAGGAGTTTTGGTTTTTTTTTTTTTTTCTTTGCATCATCTGACCAGTTAGCTCAGTTGGTTAAGCATTTTCTAGCTGAGGAAAATGGCAGGCATATTCGACCAGGGAGGCTGCCACCAGGGAAAGGTGTAACCTGAGCTGAGCTTCCCTGCCATTCACAGAGGAACTCCATCTCCCAAGAGGATGTCCTCAGGTCGTGGGGGACGGGACCGCTTCACTGCTGAGTCTTACACGGTGCTGGGTGAGGATGGGAGAGAGGGGGAACTGGGAGCTGGGAGCAGGCCCGAGGAGGAACATGGAGTGTCTGGGGGAGTAGCTTGACCTGAGGGAGTGGCTTAGGAGTTTATGGGAAGTGTACACCTTCGGCTCCATCCTGTCCCTTCCCTGTCCCTGTGCCTCAGGGGACACCCTGATCGATGGTGGGGAGCACTATTGGGAGGTGCGCTTTGAACCAGACAGCAAGGCCTTTGGTCTGGGTGTGGCCTACCGCAGCCTGGGCCGATTCGAACAGCTGGGCAAGACTGCTGCATCCTGGTGCCTGTATGCCAACAACTGGCTGCAGGCCAGCTTCACTGCCAAGCACGCCAACAAGGTCAAAGTACTGGACAGCCCCGTGCCCGACTGCCTGGGTGTGCACTGTGACTTCCACCAAGGTGCTACCACTTCTCCCTCCCTCTGTCCATCCCAGTGCATCAGCCCCTCCCCATCTGACGATCCTCACCTCCCTCCTGACACCTGTCCCCCTGCTTCCCTCACCCTAGGCCTCCTGTCTTTCTACAATGCCCGCACCAAACAGCTCCTGCACACCTTCAAGGCCAAGTTCACACAGCCCCTGCTTCCAGCCTTTACTGTGAGCCTACTGCAGTGGGAAAGGGAGAACTGTGAGAAGGAAGGAGTGGGCTCCAGTGGGAAGGGGCACATTAGGCCTGGCTCTGGCTGAGCCTTCCTATTCCCTATTCTCTCCAGGTATGGTGTGGAAGCTTCCAGGTGACAACAGGCCTGCAGGTCCCCAGTGCCGTGCGTTGTCTGCAGAAGCGGGGCAGCGCCACCAGCAGTTCCAACACCAGCCTCACCTAGGGCTGGGCTACCTGCCAGCCAGGGTGCTTCAGCCCCACATCTCCTATCTGCTGCTTGGAGCCTTAACTCTGGAAGGGAGGGTCAGGGTCCCCTCCCCACCTCACTTCATAATAATAAAAATAGAACACTGGCCACATTACTACACTGGTTCTTGGGGACAGGGCACATAGGTGACCCAGACCTTGCATTTCTTAGCTGAGAAATAGGCTTTCCTTGTGGATAAGTGTCAGGTTTGGCAGCTAAGGACTAACACCGGACAAGCCCTCACCCCCAATCTCAGAGGCCATGGTAAACACAAATCTCAGGTCATATCACATGACATTTTGGTTTGGGTTTTATTAAACAAGGTCTCTATAGCCCAGCTTATTCACTGTGCAGCTCAGGCTAGCCCCAAAACTCCCAAGGATCTCCCTGCTTCACCGTTGAGAGGACATTCCTCGCCATGCTGGCTGTGTCCTGTCCCCTAAGTGAGGATAGAGCTAGTGGAGGACTATTGTACCCCGAGATAGCCCTGGTCTCTGGAAGCCTGGATCAGTGTTCCAGTGCCCTCCTCTTCTGTAGTTTCTCTTCCAGCTCAGCCGTGATATCCCCAAGCCCTGGTGGACAGGGACCCATACTTGAGGTAGGGCACCCTGGACTGTGTCCTGCACCCAGGACCTGCCCACCATGGACCCAGGCCCCCAAAGTCTCCTTACTTGTCATGAGGGAGGGGTCCTGGGGTGAACTGCCACGTGGCTTCCTGACCCAGACACTGGTGAGGGCTTTGAGATCTGCAGAAGGAGGTGGATGAAGTCCAAGGCCACCTGTCACCAAGGAGTAGGGAATTGGGGAGGACAGAGCCCTACCCGGCTTGAGTGCAGCTGGTGGTTTTGGGGGTTTTGCTGGGAGCTTCGCTGGCTTCTTGGGCTTCGGGGGGACTGGCTGACTGGAGGGAGGCACTGCATGGAGAAGAGTGAGGTGTCACAGGGTGCCGCATGTTCCAACTCCAGTGTCTGCAGTCTGGCCTGGGGCTTACCATCCTGATTCATGTATTCAGCTGCTGGGGGGTCTTCAATAGGGGTCACATAGTTCTCATCCTGGTCCGGTAACTGAGGCAGAGGAGGTAGTGGGGGCAGCTTGTCTTCCTGACTGGACACAGACACAGGTACAGGTGGGAGTGGCTTCGGAACATTAATATGGAGGACAGGGCCTGATGGGAAACAGAGTCAACTGTCAGATCCTATAGGATACAAGCCCCCCTTAGGTGAACCTGCTGAGATAAATGAGTGTCCCTGTGTGCCCACCTGTCAATCACAGAGTGTCTGCACTTTGGAATGAAGGGGGACTGTGGCTTCAGACAGGTACAGAAACACATTCTTGTCCATAAATGTATATATGCACTGTGGTGGTCTGACTGGGAATGGCCCCATAGACTCAAACATTTGAACGCTTGGCCCATAAGGAGTGGCACTATTAGGAGGTGGGGCTTTGTAGGAGGAAGTGTGTCCCTGTGGGGTTGGGCTTTGAGGTCTCCTAGGCTCAAGCTATGCCCAGTGTGGTGCACAGTCTCCTGCTGCTGCCTGTGGATCAAGATGTAGAACTCTCAGCTCCTTCTCCAGCACCATGTCTGCCCACATGTTGCCATGATGATCACGGACTAAACCTCTGAACTGTAAGCCAGCCCCAATTAAATGCTTTCCTTTCTAAGAGTTGCTGTGGTCATGGTGTCTCTTCATAGCAATAAAATCCTATTTAAGACATGTATGTATGCCAGGCATTGTGGCGCACGCCTTTAATCCCAGCTCTCAGGAGGCAGAGGCAGGCGGATCTCTGTGAGTTCGAGGCCAGCCTGGTCTACAAAGTGAGTCCAGGACAGCCAGGGCTACACAGAGAAACCCTGTTTCAAAAAACCAGCTAAACCAACCAACCAACAAATAGACCCTTTGGGGTATGGATCCCTCCTCCTGCATTGGTCATGGGGAAGGGGAGTCACCTGAGCCTCGGGAGGAGGGTACAGCCCATACGTTCTCGCCATTCTCCCGATCCGAATCCACGAAGCCTGAAACAGAGAGGACGGGCAGCCTGGAGACAGCGTGGGGGCCCGTGGACAGCACCCCCGGAGTGTGTCTCTGTCAAAACCTGGCTGCCCCACATCCAACACACCTAGAACCTTTTCATAGTCCTCCTCCATTAGGAAGGGGACCAGAGCCCTCTTGGTTTGGGCCACGAAATAGTTGACCACAGCTTCCAGCGAGGGGCAGGAAAACTGGGAGAGAGAAGATGGTCAGACATGGAGGGGGTGGGGCAGAATGAACACAGAGCCCCAGACCCCCCTAAACTCACCGGGTCTTCCACGTCGATCACATACTTAGGACCCTCCCGTTTGACTTTATAGTGTTTGACCACAGGCGACCTGCAGTGGAGTGGGAAACAGGGTAGCTGGGACGCCACACTGCCCACCCCTAGAGATCATACCCCTATGAGACTAACCTCAGGACCCTGCCTGTAGCCATGGTCCCGCCCCTAAGCCAGCCTACTTATGGCCACGCCACCAGGAAACCCTGCCCAGTATGAGAGCCGTGCCCCCAGAAACCCCACCCCTAGGCATGACCCCGCCCCTGGAGGTCATAACCTCACCCCAAGTCATGTTTCCAGAGGACCCCGCCTCTGGCCTGACTCCACTTTCCCAACAGACTCTGGCTACTAAGCCCCCAGCTAGTTTCCAGTCCCACCGGAGGCCGCGCCCCCGAGCCCAGCTTGCGCACCCGTTGAGTATCTGCCGGGTAGTGACAGACACAGTGTCCTTGCCGTCCCCTCCGGGCCGCAGCAGCAGGTTCCCGTACTCGGGGTAGCGCTCCAAGAGCAGCTGCGCTTCTAGCCGGGTCACCTGCAAGAAGCACCTGGGCGACCACACACACGGGAGAAGATGAGTCGTGCAGGCCCAACCTCGACCAGGCCTCGGGCCGCGCAACGTGCTGCTCCACCCTGGACCCTCCCCCAGAAAGAATCCTCCCGTCGACATAGGTCCCGCCCACTCGGAGACCCAGTCTCGACTCCTAAACCCTAATCTCCCTCTCTAAACAGAGGCACTGCCCAAGACACAAGCCCTGCCCTTCTCTTGAATACAGCCCCGCCCCAGGCCCAAGCCCCCAGACCTTCATATCTCCCCTGGAGTGGGTTCGCTCCCCATCCCATAGGTGGCCAGCACTCACCAGGGCACCTCGGCCGCCCGCCGTGCCTCCTCCTTGGCCAGGACCTCGGCCATCATATACAGGTGTCCAGGCAGCAGGGTCAGGTTAGACGGGACACAGAGCTGAAGAATGGTCCGATCCAGGCAAGGAACGCATGGGTGGGGAGCCAAAAGGCAAACTGAGACCAGAGTGTGTAGGCAGGAAGGAGTCCCTCTGGGCCCAGCACTACCAGGCACCCCAGAGCACACTGATACAGTCACTTAGAGACATATCTTAAAGCAGATTCAGAAGGCACAGAACGTCACTCCCAACAAGGAGCCAACGAGAAAATTCTGAGGTTTTGTTTTGTTTTTTTGGTTTTTCGAGACAGGGTTTCTCTATGTATCCATGGCTGTCCTGGACTGGCTTTGTAGACCCTGCTGGCCTATGAACTCATAGAGATCCGCCTGCCTCTGCCTCCCGAGTGCTGGGATTAAACGCGTGCACCACCACGCCTGGCAAATTTTGAAGTTTTAAAGTGTGTGTGTGGTGATGCACACCTGTCACTCCAACACTCGGGAGGTGGGGGGCGCAGGTGGAGGTGGGAAGATCAGGAGTTCAAGATCATCCTCAGCTATATAAAGGATTTCAGGTTAACCTGGGCTACAGGAGACCCTATTTCAAAAACAGAACAAGGGACTGGAGCTCTGGCCCTCAGTTCAGAGGACTGGAGTTCTGTTCCTAACAACCACCATTCAGAAGCTCTCAATCACCTATCTCAACTCCTGCTCCAGGGGATACACACCCTCTTCTGGCCTTTGAGGGCACTGCATTCATGTATACACACACACACACACACACACACACACACACACACACACACACAC
>CAJQZJ010032834.1:6669773-6695822 GCA_907164525.1 Lophiomys imhausi
CCATCCATCCATCCATCCATCCACCCATCCATCTATCCATCCATTCTCCCACCATCCACATACCTATCCACCTTGTATCCATGCATCCATCCATCCAACTACCCATCCATCCATCAACCCATCCATGCATCCATTTATATACACATACATACATACATGCATACATACACACACCAATTCACCTGCCTAACTATCCATTCATCTATCCATCCACCCACACATCTGCCCATTCAATCATCTATCCATATGTACATCCATTTGTCTATCCTCTGAGTGCATCATGTAAAAGACTTGCTGGTTAGGGTGTATCTAGACACATATGAAATGTGGATGAGGAATCTGAGGGACAAAGTCAGGAGAAATGGAGAGGTGAATTCAGCAGAAAATGCATATGGGCTGAGCATGGTGGTAGAACACGCCTCGCATCCCTGCACTTGAAAAGCTGAGGCAGGAGGATTGCTTCAAGTTTAAAGCCCTTCCGGGTTATAGTCTTGAAAACCTGTCTCAAAACAACCCTCTTCTATGTGGCTGTAGTCAGCTGTCACCATTTCCACATGCCACCTCCCCTGACCTTGGCCCAGAACCTCTAGTTCACAGGGTTAATTCTGGGCAGGGAGGGGAGGAGGCACAGGAATTGGAGGACACCTTATTTCCTGGAAGAAGTCTCTACTCCTGTTTATATTCAGAGAGTGGAAAGAGAGATTGAATTAGAAAGATTGAAACAGCTGGATGGACAGAGCAAGGGACAGTCTGCTGGGCATGGTGGTGCACACCTTTAATCCCAGCACTCGGGAGGCAGAGGTAGGCAGATCTCTGCAAGTTCAAGGCTAGCCTGGTCTACAAAGTGAGTTCCAGAACAGCCAGATATACAGAGAAACCCTGTCTCAAAAAAACAAAACAAAACAAAAAAAAAAACAACAGAGAGAGAGAGACAGGCAGCCAGGAAGGAAGGCAGAAAGAAAGACGGGTAAAATCAGAGGACAGAATGTGGAAAGAGACACAGAGACAGACACATGGCAAGGACCTCCCACACAGCAGCACATGACTTGCTCCAATGGGTGTCATCCCACTGTCAACCACCCCCTACCAGGCCCTTGGTCCATGAGGCAACCTCAGTCCAGAGTGGACAGTGCAACACTGCTGGCTCCCTGCCCTTCATACCTGGTCGCAGGGTCCCTTTTTCTCTAGGAAGCTTTCATAGTAGTGCGAAGGTGGCATGCCTTTGGGCTTGGGGCCCCGGGGTGGACTCAGGGCCGAGGCCATGTCCAGCCCAGGTGCCCGTCCGTCCTTGCAGTAGGCGCTTCAGCCTGGCCAGGAAGCAGATAAACAGGTTCCTGGGGAGTTTCCTCAACTCAGCTGTCACCTCCCTCCCTGGCAGTGCTGGGCTGGGCGGGGGCTGGATCCTGGGGAAATCCCAGCAGCTCTGGGCTCCTGTCCCAAGCAAAGACAGGGACCTGGGTTAGGGAACATGGCTGAGAGATAGGTAAAGGAAAATCACAGAAACATACAGCGGGAACATAATGGCAAGATCTGGAACGTTTGGTAAGTTCACTGAGTACAGCAAATGATTTTCCCCAGATCATCAAATGCGCTTTGCTGGCATCTAAAAGACAGGGCCTTAGCCTTTGATCAGTTGTAGGGACTTTTTCATGCTCCATTTGAGTGCACTCCAATGGACTGTGTTATCAATTGCAACAATTTAATTTTTGATTACATTTATTGTGTGTATGTGTGTGGAGGTCAGAGGGCAGCTTGCAGGAGTGGATTCTCTTATTCCACCATGTGGGTCCCAGGGATCAAATTCAGGCTCTCAAGCACCTTTCCCTACTGAGACACATCTATCCCCACCTCAAAAGCATTCCCAGCCTGTGCATCCAGATCACCCTTTGTCAGACCTACATCTAAGTACTTCAGTCATTTGAGTTTAGGGTTTTTTGTTTGGCTTTGTTGAGACAGTCTCATGTAGCCCAGGCTGGCCTCAGACCAGTTGAGCATGAGTTTGAACTTCTGAACCTCCTGTCTCCACCTCCTGAGTATTGACATGTCTGGTGTACACCACAGTGTCTAGATTTTGATTTTTTTATTGTTGTTGTTGTTTTGATCTTTGCTTCTTTTTTTTTTTTAAGTCTAGGCACACAGCCTAAGCTGACTTTTAACTCCAGATCTTTCTGCCCCACCCTCTCAAGTGCTGGAGTGACAGACAGTTGTGGGCCACCAGGCCTGATACATACCTTTTGCTATTTTTGAATAATTATAACAAACCACATCATTTCTCTCCTTTTCTTCTCTCCCCATTTTTTTCCTGTTGCTGCAGATGCAACCCAGGGCCTTTGCACATACTAGGGAAGCACTCTACCACTGAGTCACACCCAGCCTGAGGCTCCGCCCCTGACCATTTCCCCAGCCCCTCACAGGGAGCTTCTAGGCAAAGGCTCTACTTAGGACAGTCCTTAGATGGCCTGGTTGCGTGGCTTGTGGAGACAGTGTACTCTGCTCCTGGCTAGTACAGGGCTCTAAGGTCAATTCCAGTGCCATCCATCAGTAAGTATATAATTATAAATTCCACCAGTCATGGTGGCATATTCGGGTCTTCCCAGAACTTGGGAGGTAGAGACTGGAGGATCACCAGTTTGAAGGCAGCCTTCGTTACATAGTAACTTAAGTCAATTGTGGTCTGCAAGAGATGCTGTTTTCAAATGACAAAGGCAGAACCGACAGATTATGAACTCATTTTCTTCAGTCCTGGATAGGGCGCCTGGACTTTACACAGGTAATAAAGGTAGTGATGGGGATCCAGATAGATGCGTGCAACACAACCTTTATCTGTTCAACTATCGATGTTATCTTTATTTTTATTTTTTTAAAAGATTTATTTATTTATTTTATGTATGGGTGCTTTATCTGTATGAACATCTGTAACCAGAAGAGGGCATCAGATCACGTTGTGGATGGTTGTGAGCCACCATGTGGTTGCTGGGAATTGAACTCAGGACCTTTGGAAGAACAGCCAGTGCTCTTAACCTCTGAGCCATCTCTCCAGCCCCCGATGTTATCTTTAGAGCTCCTTCTGTACATTCTCAAGCCAAAGTGGTTGCTTCAAAGTGTCAAAGGCCATAGGGGAGTTAGGTGTGGGTATGCAAACTTCCGATCTCAGCACAAGGGAGGCTGAAGCAGGAGGATTACCGCAAATGTGAGGCCAACTGGTTAACAAACTGAGTTCCAGGCCAGCTATGAGATCCTATCTCAAAATTTGAAAGAACAAAGGAAGGAAAAGAAAAATCAATAGGGCGCTATAGACCAGGGTGGAAGACAAGCTGGATGAGAGTAGAGGTGTGGTGTCCCATGAAAATGGCCAATGTCCAGAACCTTCTCTCAAGGCTTTGCCTGTCGTAAGGTGGTTAGACCTGCGTGTTGAGCAGAGACGTGGGAAAGTAAGCCTGGGTTAGCCTGGTCTCTGTGGAGCGGAGGGTCTGCTGCCCTCCGCTAGGGGAAATGATTCTCATTCCTTAGACCCTTCCAGAGCGTCCTGCCTCTTTTTCCCCAGTGGGACAAACCCACTTGCCATTTGAGGCCACCCTAACTCTGGTTATTCCCCATCCCGGAATATCAGACCTCCCAGGTTTGGGAAAACCAAGCGTGGCACCTAGGGGGAAGCTCAGGTCAGAATAGGAACAAAGGCTGTGGTACACGCGCGCGCATACAGTATTAACACCGCCCCTTCCCGCCTCCTGCAGCCATGTGGGTGCCGATTGGCTGGGTGGGAACCATCTCTTGTAGTTGATTGGATGCTGGAGCCACCTGATGGACATGAACGGCTGTCCACTGGTCGAGTTAACCCCATAGAGGCTGGAGCTGGGCCCGGCCCAGAACTTTAGATCCACCTGCAGCGAGCTGCTGCCTTCCAATCGCAGCCCTATAGTTTTCTTACAAACCAGTTTCTTCCCTGTTCCCAACTATCAAGGGCTCTGTTTCTCTCTAGTGTGCTGGCCACGGGATTCAGTTTCCTTCATCGCTGCTGCAGGCTGAGTGACTCATGGGCCCCCAAGCCTGGGATGCAGCTCAGCAGGTGGTGGCCAAGGTAGGGAACTAGAAAACCTGGGTCTCAGTTTTCCCCTCCAGGTCTCCAGCACCACCTAGCCTCAATTTCCCTAATGTCCCAGAGGCTCGGTGTTCCCGCATTTCCTTTCCCGTGTGTGGGCAGGCCTGGAACCTCAGGTTCGCTTCTCTTTCCAGCAGGCTGAGCCACTCCTGCCCAGGGCTCAAGGTTGCAACCTGGCAGTTGGTAGCTTCGAACACAGGGTCTCTAGTCCCTGAATGCGAACGTCCTGGGCCTGTTTCCTCCTCCAGGTCTTTCACAACCTCCTGCCTCAGTTTCCCCAATTGCCCGGGAGTGCTCCAGCTCTAGCTCCAGCTCCAACACAACACAAGGGCTCGGTGTTCCCTCCGCCCCCGGAGGGCCAAGCCTCTCCGCCCATCTCCAGTGACCAATGGGCTGCGGCGTCCCCACGCGGGGCGGAGCCTGGTCACCCCGAGGAAGCTGTGCCGGGACACAGCAGCCATGGCAGGTAGGACTGCTCGCGCTTACGGGGACCGGGCAGTGGAGCGCGACCTCTGCAGCCCGTCGCTGTCTCGCTACAGCTCCTGAGCCTCTGTCCCCCGCGGCCGCGGCCGAGGACGCGCCGGAGGAGGATGAGGACGACGCAGAGACCGAGGACCTCCCGGAGCGCGGGGCAGGCAGCGGAGGGCGCAGCGGCAGCCTCGGTGGCAGCGTAGGCAGCACGGCAGGGCCTGCAGGGCTGGCCCTGGGGGGCGCGCTCACGAGGCGCGCCGTCACGCTGCGGGTGCTGCTCAAAGACGAGCTGCTGGAGCCCGGCGAAGGGGTGCTATCCATCTATTACCTGGTGAGCGACCCCCAGGGACCGTTCATGTCCTCTACTGCTCGTGCATAAGGGGAAACTGAAGCCCAGAGGAGCCGTGTAAATCACAACGCCACATAACCATAACCATAGCCACTGCCATCTGGGTGTGTCCATGGGCAACCAATCTGTGCAATAACAGTTTACTCATCGTAAAATGAGGCCTTCTTTCCCAGGCTATCTGAAGATGACAGCTTCAGAACTGTGTATTTATTTAAAATGATCGCCCCAAAACTTTGTGTTACAAAGAATGGAACCTGAGCCACACCCCCAGCCCCTCTCTGGGGGGATTCTAAGCAGGAGCTTCACCCCGTCCCAGACCACGCCCCCAGACCCTCACTGGGGAATTTTAGGCAAGGGTTCTACCTCTGAGACCAGAGTCTCATGAAGTGTTAAAAGCAAGCTTTGAACTTGTAGTCTTCCTGCCTCACCTTTCCAGTAGATGGGCTGACAGGCCTGGGCCGCTATGTCTGCTCTGGCTGCCATTGCTTAACTTTAAAGTTGTGTACCTGGGTGTTGAGTGCCAGGATGCTACACTGGTATAACAGATGGTGTTCCTATGGCAATGCCTCTTTGGGAGCCTTAGAAGAACAAGAACAGCAAGCCTCAGGGAGCATGGAGTTAGGAATCGTTGGAAGTGGGCGTGTTCCAGCCCCCACTATCGCTGCAGGGCAGGAAGTTCATTGGGGACCTGCAGCCGGATGGCAGGATCGTGTGGCAGGAAACTGGACAAGTCTTCAACTCACCCAGCGCCTGGGCTACACACTGCAAGAAGCTCGTTAATCCAGCCAAGAAGTCCGGCTGTGGCTGGGCCTCTGTCAAGTACAAGGGCCAGAAATTGGACAAGTACAAGGCTGCCTGGCTCCGCAGGCACCAACTACATATGCCAGTAGCTACTGCTGATGAGGTGTGAACTACATGCCTTCCCCCTTACGCTATGGAATGAGGTGTGCAGAGGCCCTGGGGCAGGACACAACCCGATGTGTTTGAGAAGCAGCAAGGTGGCCTGAGTTGCAGAAGCAGAAAGCACAAGGGAGGAGGGAGACAGGGAGGGGACAGGCAAGGCCAGCAGGGCTCCTGGGCTACAGGGAGGACTTCCACTTTGATTCTGAAGGAGGTGGGAGTCATGGAATACTACAGGCAGACAGAATTGCTGTAGGGAGACTGACAGGAGAGATACAGAGCTCAGAGATAGCCAGAGTCTTGCCTGCAGTCGCACAGTGAGGGGTAGACACATTGAATCCCAAGCCTGGGGAGAGCCAGAGCTTCCAGCACCTCTCCTCACCCTCGCCCTCTGCTGGTCACTCAAGGATACGGCACCTCTGGCTCAGGCCTGGGGTCTTCTGAGTGACTTGTTCATTGTATGCGTGAGGCATGAGGGTATTGCCGCTACCGCTACAACCCATTCCATCAGAGTCCCACCAGTGAAGGGGAGGAAGAGGAACTGCTACTGGAAGAGGAGGAAGAAGATGTGCTCGCTGGGGTCTCAGCAGAGGACAAAGGCCGCAGACACCCTGGGAAGGGCTCAGAGCCAGGTGAGGGGCCAGGACAGGAGGGGACTGTGATGTGGGAGGCTGGCTTTAATGTCTCTTAGGGCCTGGGAATCCTGATTGACAGTCCAGTCTAGTTCCACTCTCTGCCTGATTTCTTCTTCCCTTTCTCTCTCTCTCTCTCTCTTTTTTTTTTTTTTGTTTGATTCCCAGACTCCACATGGTAGAAGAATGGACCCAACTTTTGAAAGTTGTCCTTGATCTACATGCCCAATCACAATAGCACACGCCCTTAACCCTAGCACTCAGGAGGCACAGGCAGACGGATCTCTGTGAGTTCCAGGCCAGCCAGGGCTACAATGAGACCCTGTCTCAGAAAAAACAAGGCAACTCAGGCCACCTTGCTGTTTCTCAAACACATCGGGTTGTGTCCTGCCCCAGGGCCTCTGCACACCTCATCCCATAGCATAAGGGGGAAGGCATGTAGTTCACACTTCATCAGCAGTTTTGTTTTGTCTGAGACAAGGTCTCATTGAAGCCCTGGCTGGCCTGGAACTCACAGAGATCCGTCTGCCTCTGCCTCTTGAGTGCTAGGTTAAGGGCGTGTGTTATTGTGATTGGGCATGTAGATCAAGGACATCTTTCAAAAGTTGGGTCCATTCTTCTACCATGTGGGGTCTGGGAATCAAACTCAGGTCATCAGACTTGGTTGCAAGACCTGCTGAGCCATCTCACCAGCCTACTTCCTCTTGTTTCTTGGGCATCCTTGCCTCTAAGCAGAGAAGTTGGGAGAAGAGGGTTCATCTCACCAGCCCACTTCCTCTTGTTTCTTGGGCATCCTTGCCTCTAAGCAGAGAAGGGAGAAGAGGGTTCACATTGACTCTTCTCTTTCGTCCCTCTCCCCAGAGGCCACACCCCTGGGCAAGCGTGTGGACAAGGTCCAGGTGCCCATCTGTTACAGCATGCTGGGCAGTCGCGATTCTGCCAGGTCAGTTAGGCCATCTGCCCTGGTCCTGGCTTCTGTAGAGCCCCTGGTTGGTTTGGTCCAGCAGAGGCAGGGAGGGCCTGGAATCCTCAACTGCTGGGCGTCCTCAGGATGGATGGGGTGGGGAAGAGCCCGAGTTCCTGAAGCCCTGGGACCTTCCTGACCACTCCAGGAACCCCCACACCCTGGTAGAAGTAACATCCTTTGCTGCCATCAACAAGTTCCAGCCATTCAACGTGGCCGTTTCCAGTAATGTGCTGTTCCTGTTGGTATGTGACTAAAGTTGCATTGCCTGGTCACCCTCCGTATCCAGAGAGAAGGAACTCACTGGGGGGAGGGGCACTAAAGAGATATATAGAAGCCACTCAGTAAGTGCTTGCTACTAGTAAATTATAGGTGTTCCTTTAGGAACCGACCCCAGTCCCTTTGCACATGCTAGGTGCCTGCATGCTCACCAGTGAGTGACATCCCTAGGTAAGTGGTAAGTGCTTGATAAATGCATTGAGACAGGAAGTGCAACCTGAGCCAGCTCTTATTTTGTCCCCAGGACTTCCACTGTCACCTGACTCGGAGTGAGGTTGTAGGCTACCTTGGTGGTCGCTGGGACATCAACAGTCAGAGTGGGTATTGGGACTGGGTGGACAAGGGTGTGTCTAGGGCAAGAATGACGGCTTCTTGTTGGGTACCCCACAGTGCTGACCGTGCTGAGAGCCTTCCCCTGCAGGAGTCGGCTGGGAGATGCTGATACTGCGGCCACCATAGAGGAGGAGGTGAGGGCTTGTTGGGAGGGGGCCGTAGCTGTCCTGGTGGCCAGGACAGTGACTGTGCTCTGCAAATGTGCAAGTGTCAGTACCCATGTCTGGGACAAAAATGTGGCTCTGTTTTATATGACAGGGTCTTGCTAGGTAGACCAGGCTGACCTTGGATGTGGTCATCCTCCTGCCTCACCCTTTTGAGCAGTGGGAGGAACCTGTTGCTTTCTCTGTATATCCCTGGGTGTCCTGGAACTCACTGTGTAGATCAGGCTGGCTTGGGACTTACAGATCCACCTGCCCATCTCCAAAGTGCAGGGATTAATGGCATGTGCCACCACCTCCCCCCAATCCCAGCCCTCAAATATCTTTGCTGTATTTTTTCTGTACAGGAGTGTTTTGCTTGCATGTATATTTTGTATTGTGCATGCCTGTTGTTCAGGGATGCCAGACAAGGGTGTCAGATCCCCTGGACATGGAGTTACTGATGATTGTGAAACTCCATGTGAGTGCTGAGACTCAAACTCAGGTCCTCTACAAGAGCAACAAGTGCTCTTAACCACTAAGCCATCTTTCCAGCTCCGAAATACAATTTTTTCTTTTCTTTTTCTTCTGGTTTTTCAAACCAGGGTTTCTCTGTGTAGCCATGACTGTCCTGGACTCACTTTGTAGACCAGGCTGGTCCCAAACTCACGGAGATCTGCCTGCCTCTGTTTCCTGAGTGCTGGGATTAAAGGTGTGCACCACCACTCCCTGGCTCCAGTATTTCTTAATCACATTCCCACCATGGTTGGGTGGGTACAAGGTAGGGAAGGGCACTGATTAACTACCTTTGTGTGGAGGTCCTGGTCCTGCCCACTCCCAACCTAGCTTGTATGTCTCCAGATTCGCCAGGTCCTGTTCCTGCGAGGTCTGTCGCTGGTGGGATGGTACCACAGCCACCCACATAGCCCTGCAGTGCCCTCTCTGCAGGACATCGACGCGCAGATGGAGTACCAGCTGAGACTGCAAGGCTCCAGCAATGGCTTCCAGCCCTGCCTGGCCCTGCTGTGCTGTGAGGCTCAGGCTGGGCACCAGGTTGGGGTACTCACTAGGCCAGGCCCACTGAGCCCCCAGCCTCACCCTGTCTTTGTCCCCACAGCCCCATACTACTCTGGCAACCCAGGTCCTGAGTCCAAGATCTGCCCTTTTTGGGTGATGCCTCCCCCTGAGGTGGGTGAGCTGGGGGAAGGCAAGCTGAGGGGCATGGATTGTGATTGGGCAAGGTGGGGTCGCATCTGGACAGATGTCTAGGAGCTGGAGGGTGTGCTGAGTCTGAGGCAGGCAACTTCAATTCTGGATTGTTGGGCACTTGTACCTTAGTTTCTCCATCTGTGGAGTGGTAGCTCAGTGGTCACTCTAAGGTCTGTTGAGTGATGCCTTGGCCTCCACCTCTCAACTTCAGCCCCTGGCACAGTGGGCTGGGAACAGAAGCATCTCTGACTGGTCCCCTCCCCTCACAGCAAAGGCCCAGTGACTATGGCATCCCCATGGACGTAGAGATGGCGTATGTCCAGGACAGTTTCCTGACTAATGATGTTCTTCAGGAGATGGTGAGCTACCTGCCGTAGATGTAGCCGGAGGATTAACGGTTTTAAGATATAGTCTCTCACCAGGTGTAGTGACACATGCCTTTAATCCCAGCACTTGGGAGGCAGAGGCAGGTGGATCTCTGTGAGTTCGAGGCCAGCCTGGTTTACAAAACGAGTCCAGGACAGCCAGAACAGTTACACAGAGAAACCTGTCTCCACACCCCCTCCCCCCAAAAAAAAGATATGGCCTCCCTGTGTAGCCAAGCTTTCGATTATCCTGTCTAACCCTTCCTCAGTGAAGTGATGACAGGTATGCCCCTACCACACCTGGGTGTTCTTTAGCAGCTTTATCTACTCAGATGCATTTGTCATGGGGCTGGAGAGATAGCTTAGCAGTTAAGAGCACTTGGCTGTTCTCCCAAGGACCTGGGTTCAAATCCCACCACCTACAAGGCAGTTCACAGCTGTCTGTAATTGTCGGGTGTGGTGGCGCACGCCTTTAGTCCCCGCACTTGGGAGGCAGAGGTAGATGGATTTCTGCAAGTTCAAAGCCAGCCTGGTCTACAAAGCGAGTCCAGGATAGCCAGGGCTATACAGAGAAACCCTGCCTCAAAAAAAAAGAAAAAAGATGTTTGTCATTCCTGAGATTTCATGGGTGTGACTTCTTGGGAGGAGGCTAGGGCAGAACCAGGGCAGGCCTGCACTGTGAATCTAGCCTCTCCTGCAAGTTCAGGGAGCTGCAGGGTCAAGAAGGGGTAGGTGGAGACAGGTGTGCTGCCCTACCCTGCAGGTGCTGCTGGCAGAGTTCTACAAGGGCGCCCCTGATCTTGTGAAGTTCCAAGAGGCCTGGAGCCCAGAGCACACCTACCTGGACAAGCTCAAGGTGAGGCTGTGGACCCCTACCCCAGGTCCTGTGGGGAGCACAGGCCACATCCTGGAGTCTTCCCTGGACTTCCCCCCCTTCCCTGGAGTCTCAGAGGTCTCAGGACCTGGGTGGCTAAGTGAGGTCCCCTGCATGTCTGGCAGGGGCCCAGGTCGCGGCTGCAGCTGAGTGAATGAATGCATGCATAAGCCCTCCTGCTGACTCCTGGGTCCTGTGTGGGGCCTGTGCTTTGAGCCAGAGCATGAAGTTAAGCACTTTGCCTAGGAGTTCTCTTCACTGTATATTGCTCAGAGTCAGGTCTACCAAATGCTGCACCCAAGGCTCCTACTTGGGCAGAAACCCTGGGGGACAAGGAACATGTGTCCAGGGTAGAGCCTGACCTCAGTCCTGCTGTTGCAGATGTCCTTGGCCAGCAGGACACCAAAGGACCAGGGCATGTGCCACGTGCTGGAGCAGGTCTGCAGCGTGCTCAAGCAGGGGAGCTGAGGCTGCGCAGGCTCTGCTGTCCCGGGTCAAGCGGGTAATAAAGTCTCATGAGTACCCACGGCATGACCCTGTGGCTGGGGTGGGATGGCGGGCTGTGTGAGGAGGCCCTTGCAGGAGGACAGGGCTGCCCTGAATGAAGATGGGACAGTGGATGTAGAAAGAGACATTTAATACTTTTTTTAAAAAAAATCAGGAGTAGAGTTCACTTCAGCTCAGGCTGGAGCAGGACAATGTTGCCCATCTAGGAGCATGGGGTATGGCCCCACATGCCAGGGACAAGCCACAGGTTGGGGCTGTTTGTAGAGAGGAATGTAAATGAGCCCAGACTGGAGGCCTCACTTACTGGAGCCTGGGAGGGTGTGATACAGAGCCACAGCTATGGCAGGCCTGCTGGTTGAAAACAGACCTGCCAGCTGCCTGTGCTGGCCTACAGGTAGAGAGGGTCACATGGACAGGTAGCAACAGAGCTGGCTAAGGGGAAGGTGCCAGGGACCTGGGAATGTCCTCTTCATGGCCTTTGTGCTTGGCCTTCGGCAGGGCTGAGCTGGATGTGTGGTCCAATGGGAGGTGTGCACATAAGTATCTCGTGCACTTCTGCTCATGTGCAGCTGGTGCCAGGGGCCTTCGTGTGCTGAGTTAGGGAGCTGGTCAGTCGCAGCTTGCAGGCTGGGGACCCCAAAGACCTGTCTGCTTTTGAGGAGCCTGGAGAGGGGGCCTGGGCCCATCGCCAGCAACGGGCTGGGAGGGGTTGAAACAGGTGGGAACTGCCACCACCAGGAAGGCTATAGAATCTCAGGGTGGTCCTTCCCAAGTCTTAGGATGGGGGCCCAGGGCTGGGGGAGTCAGGAGGAGGGCCCCTCTGGAGGAACGTTAGTGTTTCTACAGCACCGTGGTGTTAGGTTGCTGCCGCACTGTGACAACCAGCCAGTGCGCAGGCTTGGTCACTGAGGCAGGGGCACTAGCACCTGCACGTAGCTGAGCGGGAAGAAGCCCGACTGGCCATGCAGCATCCCCTCGTACCAGTTCTCGTCGATCTGGTTGGTGAGCGTGATGAGGTCGCCCTCACGGAAACCCAGCTCGCCGTCATTCTCTGGCTCAAAGTCATACAGCGCCTTGCAGCTCGGCTGGTCCAGGGGTGCTGGGAGTGGGTAGAGGTGTCAGGGTGCAGCAGATAGGCCAGTGGCCAGGGCAGGTGTAGGTCGGCCCTACTTTGACACTTGGGGCCATAGGCTGACTCTGAGCAACCTGCAGCAGGGTGGGGCGTGCAGCCCCTCTCCCCGCTAAGGACCACAGTGACAAATTTCACCCCAGACACTCACGCATGCTCCTGCTGGGCGTCCTGGCGGGCTTGTCTGTCGATCTGAACGATGAGGATGCTGTTAATGGAGAGCAGGGCGGGTGTGAGTGAGGGGGTCAGGCCTAGCTCCTGCTCTGGCCTCTTCCATGGGGCTTCTTCATTTGCTACCTGTGATCTTGGGTGCTGGGGTGCAGGGGAATCCCCCATTGGGCTGCTCCGGCTCTCCAAGTTCAAAGGGCTCCCGAGGCCGGGGCTTGAACTCCCGCCTGGGGCGTGAAGAGGCTTCCCGCACCCTGCAGGAATGGAAGGCCCTGATTGCCCACACACCCTCTTCTTCCACCCTGTTGGACCCAGGACCAGGTTGTCATGGACCTGGGTGGGACCTAACCAAAGTTCCCCATCTCCAGTACCCAGAGACTGCCAATCACCTTTGCCCTCAAAGCCAGCCTGTGCACAGTGACATCCCTGGCCACCAAGTGAGCAGCTGGCCCAGCTAGCTCACTTGTCTTCTCATCTTCTGGCTCAGGACACCACTGCTACCCCCCATAGAGTCTTGCTCCCTCCTGGGACCCCAGTGCTACTAACACACACAGCTCCAAGGACCCTTTACTGACACAACCCAGTGCCAGCTGTCATTCATTCTCTGTGCCTGTGCCTGGCCTGGCCTGGCCTGTTGGGTGCACTGCCCATGCTTGCCAGCAGAGGGCACGCAGCAGCTGAAGGAACTGAGGGAAGTGGGAAGGAAGATGCCACTCACCGGCGCTTCAACTTGTCAGCCAGCTCCTCCAGGATCTGCACTGCCTGCCGGTGGTAGTCCAGCTGGGCATCCACTAGGGCAGAAAGCTGGCTCACCTGCTCGATCTGTGACAGAGGAGAAGCCAGATGACATCGCCACACCCCCGTCCTGGAGGATCAGTACCCCACCCTCAGTGGGCAGCCCCCTCATCCTAGCAGGATGATGTACTAAGTCCTAGGCCCCGCCTGACACGCACATCAGTCTCCAGGAGGTTGTGCATACTGGTCTCTGCCACCTCCTTCGACTCCTCAAACTTCTCCAGGGCCTGGCGTAGTTCCTCATCGGGGATCTTGCCTTGTCGTTTCTTCTTGTAGTCAAAGTCCAGGCGGCGGCCCTCCAGCTTCTTCAGGTGGTGCTGTGGGTGCAGACACGTGATGGAACAGCATGGGTGCATGGGGGCACCCCCTCACCTTACCCAGGGTTGGGAGGGCACCTGAATCTCCTTCAGGTCCTTGTCACACAGGTTCTGCAGTGGGTCAATGAAGTTCTGCTTGACCTCGATGTCGAGCGAGTCCTTCACCTCAGCCAAGCGCTTCATGGACTCACCTGCGTCCAGCAGGGCATCACCTGCAGGGACGGGGGGGGCTGTCATGGGCAGGGCTACCCACTCCTGAGTGACCCATGTGCTAAGGCAAGCCAGAATATGGCCAACAAAGGACCCTCCTGCCAGGCTTCCTTAGGCACGGCCGCCCCTCACCGAAGTTGGACTCTCCGCCCAGTTCCTTGCCATGCCGGACCATGCACTCGCCCAGCAGACCTTCTGACTGTGGGTAGCCGGGATTCTTCACTTGGCCCCGGATCTTGGATACAGTGTTCAACATAGTCAGCTTGGCCCGTGAGGCTGCAAGAGGACAGACAGACAGCCCAGGTGGACCCACATATCGCTAAGTGGCCAGCGGATCAGGTGACAGAAGGCTATCTACCAGGAGCTACCAAGGGCCTGGCAAGCCACTGAAGAGGGGACAGACTCCCACGCATCCCCTCCCTCAGGTCTCCTTGGGAAGAAGTCCTGTCTGTCATCTGCAGGGACTAAAGTGACCACAGCACTGCAGGCTGGGTTCCCGGCCATGATCGTCACCTTCTCCATCTCCATCCCGTGTCCCTGCCTCACCCTGCCCAGGAAGACCTAGCCCCACTCTACACTGGCCCAGCAAGTCAGCAGGGGTGGCCATGATCCTTTCTTTTCAAGGGAAGTGGCCATCACGGTCACTTTCCCACTGAGCTAACCAGAGGGCCGGGCCTACCTGGGTTGGGCTGCAGATACTCGATGGTTCTGACCAGCACCTCGGCCACAGCCTTGCTGGTGACATCCACCTTCTGTGGAGAGAGCCAGAGTGTTGGAGCCATTAGATGCCGATGCAGAGCTGGACGTAGGCCCCTTTGCCCTCCAGCAGCAATGGAGCCTACCAGCCCTCCCACTGAATCCAGTGCAGACCATGCCGGGACCCCTACCTTTTCCATCTCTTTGAAGTCATCATCCAGCTTGGTTCCCTCAGCCCCACCAACCTTCTCGCTGACCAGCTGTAGGGTAGAAGGAGGGAGGCATGTGAGGACACCTCAGGTGCCTGTCAAGGATACTGCCTCTGGGACAGGCAGGAATTAATAAGCATTGCCTTTGGGGGGCCAGGCCCAGGACCCTATCACTTTGGCAGAGGTAGAGCAGGCCCCATGCCAGCTCAAGCTTTGTACCCTACACATGTGATGTTGCAGGTTTCAAGAGGCCTTGAACTTGAGTCCTTGGTGCTGCCACTGTGATATTGACACCTGACAAAGATGGCCCCTCAAGGAAGGCAGAACTTGATTCACAAAGGGCACTTGCAATCAGGAGCCTCGAGCAGAGTGAACAGAGCTGGGTCCTGCCCATGCTGGAACCTGGGAGCATGGCGGAGAGCCCTGAGTGTCTGTGTCACTATCTGAATGCAAGGCAGGGTGTCACCCCTCTGCAACACAAGGCCCCAGTCTGCCCACTACAGCCATTCTCACTCATCAAACCCCTAGGATGCATAAGCAGGGCAGTCATTGCCTGGATCACCCTCACATGGGGTGTGACAGGTCCACTACTAGCTATGGAGACAGAGGGCCAAGCAAGCACTCTGGGATACTTCTAGTGGCCCTCACTCAGAGGTTAAAGGCATGCACACCCCACATGCAGAACGGCAGGCTGGCATCCTGAAAAAAGGTGCCAGTGAGGCTTTCCTGTGTCATGGCCATGGCCCGACTCTGCAAGGGTTTGCAAGGGCTGTGTTGTCCTATGCCACAGGCAAGGACAGCAAGGGAGGAAATGACCAAAGACATCAGGAAATGGGGTGACTCAAGTGTCGGAAGTGACCTCTCAACCCTGTGCTTGTGAATAACTACCCACAGCACCCTGAAGAATGCTGCCATGTTCCCTGGCCTACCCTACCCACTAGACAGGGCTGCTCAGGGGGCTCCCCAGAGACTCTCTTAGATCTCCATATCCACAGAGAAAATGGGGTTTGGGAGGGAGACAGTAGGATGGGGACCCGTGGAGCTATGTCTTCCCAGGACAGGCCTCACCAGCTGCTTTTGGGTATTCCCAGGGAGCCCCACCAGCTTTCATGGCCAGTTTCACTTCTCCAGGCTGAGCAGAGGCAGGATGTCTGTCACCTACCACAAGGCCTAGCTCTTCTGGTAAATGCAGATAAGTGAGGAAGGGCCACAGCTTCCGGGGGACAGCACCTGGGTCTGGGGACCTGGCGTCTCAGGGAGGGCAGCAAGGTAGGAAGAGGGGAGCCCGGAGCATACTTGGCTCTGTTAATGGTCCCATTCCCTGTGCCCTGTGATCTAAGAGCCTCCCCAAGGCCCAAGAGCTCCACTGGGGTGCCGTATCACTGACCACTGCACATGTCATGAGCAAGCTGCACCCTCATACTCTGGGCCTCTTTGCAGAAGGACTATCGATGTCCTCCACAGCTCAAGGGCAGGTACTGGCACAGAAGAAAAGTGGAAAACATATCCCTCAAGCAACCCACACTCCAGAGCCGGAAGGTGGGGTGCAGCTTGTTTAAAAGTCGATGGGGACTCACCACACACAGCCTCTCTCACAGCACAGTGGGGGTTGCATGGTGCCATGTAAACATCTAGGTTCTTGGCAGTTGCCAGTCCTGCAGGAAGTTACCATCCCTGCCCCAAGAGCAGCCTTGCTGTAGTCACCTTGGGATGCAAACTGGGTAGTGCTTGGCTAAGAACAGCAGAACCAGGGACCCTGGCAGGGCTGATGGTATGTGGGCACCACTGCCCCAGCAGGATTGCACTGGGAATCCTAGGGGACATGGCCCAAGGCAACATACATCAAGATTGTCTGGCCAGCCTGTTTCTAGAGATTCGTCCCCTCTTAGAGCACAGGGACCAGTGGTCCAGCCACACATGCTGGGTCTGCTTAGCATGGCTTCTGTTGACAGTGTCACACACTGTAAACCAGGCACCTGGGCCAGGGAGGAAGCACAACAGGATCGCAGAGACTGAGCTGCCCTAAGCATGGAATCCCCAGCTCTGCACCAGCATTGCCAAACTAAGAGGAGACAGCCTTTCAAAGCATGACAGGGGAAACATTGTGGCTCCCTGGGGCAGAGAAGCTCTGGCAGGTACATGGGGGCTAACACCCTGCCTGGCCTGGCAGCCATCCACAAACATATTCTTCCTTTATCATGACAGCAAATGGTGACTTGGCTGCCATGGGAGGCTCAGTGTGAGCAATAATGACCGTGGCAAGGAAGGGGCAGGAGGGTGCCAGGTGGCCCCACTTCATCCAGTCACAGAGGGTCAGAGAGGGCCACTGTGCAACTGCACACTAGTGTATGAGAGCTGCACGGGTGGTCATGTTGTCCAGTGCACACAAGCACCTCATGCACTGCAGCTTCCAGCTGCTGCTCCCCAGCACAGCCTTCAACCAGGGCTGACATGGTAGGGGTCCTCCTGCAGGTCAACAGTGTTGCCAGAGGCCCACCTGCCCTAGTTTACCAGTGTTAGCACCATGACACATCCTCCACAGGACACTGCGACTATCGGCAGGGAGCCCCGTGTTGAGCCCAGAGAACACAGGATGGGGGTGGAGGGTAGGCAGGCATGAGCATGGACAGGGAGGACATGGAGGTCAGCAAGAAGGGCTGAGGGAGCGGGCTGTGTGGGTTCCATGCCAGGCCCTGGTGACTAACAGTTCACAGATGGGAGAGTGAAAGCATCCAGTCGGCCTTCTGTCCTTGCTAAGACAGCCCCCTGGCTGTATCACCACTTCAGGACCTCAATGCTGGGGCTGCTTGGGCTTGGGGAGCTGCAGTCACTTCTCAGTTTACACCCCAGTCCTCCCACTGAGCAGAACTGTGGAGTCCCACACACACAAACCTAGCTTGCCCCATGCCAGATGCCTGGTTTCTGGTGGGGAGCCACTGAGGACAGAAAAGGCACACTGAATAATACACTGGACTCTCCAGAAAGGAGGTAAGTGTTGCTGACAAGACCCCCGACTCAAGTATCCTCCCAAGTCAGGTGCCTCTTGTTCCCCAGTGTCACAGGGTGAAGGCCAGATGACGACCCCTTGGGTACAGCTCTTTCATCTGCAAGCTGTTCTAAGTCCTCTGCCTGCATGCTAGGATGGGAGGAAGCATGCAGGAAGGCGGGCAGCCACTGACCCATGGAGTGTCCTGGTCCCTGGAGCTAGTGGCATGTCTTAGGGGCAGATACAGACCTCCATTGCTCCAAATAGCAATACCAGGATGTGGAGTAAACAGGGTGTCAACAAGAGCCACTGCTGTGCCCAGGTAGGCAATATAGCCCTTATCATACATCACAGGCTCTCGGAAATATTTGGAATTTGCTGGTTGTGCAAGCTGCTGCCTCCTTGTGACAGCAGGCATGAACTTCCTCTGGCCTACCAGGAAGCTCAACACAACACATGTGCTGCCAGGGTGTGGTGCCTCCCTAGAGGAGGAGCTGTGGTGAGAAGTCAGTGATCATTCAGATCTCACTGTGGGAACCAGTAAGCTGATGTCCCCATGACCAGAGTGGGCCCCCAGGGACACATGGAGGAGACAGCTCTGCATTAGGGTGGTTAGGGTGGGCTGAGGCTCATGTGGGAACTGAGCTTTGGGAGCCACAGGCTGTGGGCTCTTAGCTGAAGGCATCACCAAGACATGGGCTGCATCAGAATGTTCCAGGCCTCATGATGCCTTAGACTCTGGGACAAGCCAGCTGTAGGAAGCTGGCAGCTGGGGCCAGATGAGGCCTAACCTCGCCAAAGGCTTCTTCCCTGACATGGTCACAAGTCAAGACATGTGAGGCCATAGCTGGCCCCACTACCTTACTAAGTCTCAGTGCTGGCTGGGACAGGCCCCACACAGCCTGTTCACTGGCCATCACTTCCTGTTTGTCTCCCAAGCCTTTCTAGAGTGCTTCCTAACTCTGCTTCCTCACGTCTGTGCTGATGAGAAAGAGCACAGCACACAGACCAGTCACCAGTATGTCATCTTAGGATGATGGTGACCGGGCACACGAGGACACCCACCGGCCTTGCTCTTCACCCACAGGCAGAGTGAATGATGGCTGTGCCCCACAACCCCTTCCCAGGTTGCCCTGAGAGCTGAGGGCAGGAACCTAAGGTCACCTGAGGTTGGGGGGGGGGGAATGATCTGGGGGCCTTAGGCCACACAGGTAGGAGGTTAACAGGTTCAACCCAGGATGGGCAATACATGGTCAAAAGACAAAAAGAAGGGTGGTTTAGGAGTCAAGGAATCTCAGGCATCTGCACCCCAAAACTGGGGCTACCTGGTGAGGCATAAGGGCTGTGCCTCACATGCTGGGAAAACCAACTTCAGATGAAAACTTGTATTAAAAAAAAGAAAGAAAACCGAGCCACAAGCAAATGAGGCCCCAGTCCCCTGAGACCCATGGGACATCTGCAGGTGGGCTGCTGCTTACCTGACAGGTGACCAAACCTGACTTGACATACACCTGGGAATGAGCAAGGGTTTCATGGATGCAGGGCCGACAAAAATGGCCCACCTGCCACCTAGGAATCAGCACCTAGTGATTTCTGCATAGCCCTGGGGTCTGAGGCCATGGGCTAGTAGCCCACAGGTCTTGAGTTCCCTCATGTAAGAAAAACAGGGGGACAGATATAAGGGCCCCAGTCCTTTACCTCCCATCCTTCCAGCTTCCAGGAGCCATGGGGGCTAGGCTGCTTATCACTGGCTTCTCCCAGTAAGAGGAAGCTCTGCCCCCCCCCCCCGGCTGTTTTCTGTCTGAACGGCCTTCTGTGGCCCATGCCAGGGTCTCCGCACACCTTGAAGCCCCCCAGTTGGGCTGTCCTGTCTGCTAGAATCCACCTTGCACTTAGGCACACTTGGTAGACTTGGAAGCAGCAGGAATTGGGGCTGTCATCCAGTCCCCAGCAGTCTGCCTTGGCCTGACCACAGTCACCTCCCCCACCATGGCAGAAGGTTCTGGAAAGTCTGAGCAAGCTAGGTAGAATCTTGTTCTGCACCCTAGGGACCTGGCTCTGGGGGCAGGGTGGGGCCGTGTCACAGGACACAAAAGTGGGAATGACAGGTTTCTTTGAAGGACAAGTGGATGGCCCAAACCCTGCTGGCCTGCCAGGATGACATCAGCTTCCCAAGACTGTAATTTGTACCTGCTATACCAGACTTGGGTGACAAGTGACAAACAGACAGGTCAGGGAGACCAGGTTCTGCAATCCAGAGTGGCCTGGGGCAAGGTTGGATGGGCAAGGGTGGTGGCTGGCATGCCCACTGCTGGGGGTCTGCTGATCTGTCAATGGATGCTGACTTAGATGACAC
Source organism: Lophiomys imhausi (assembly GCA_907164525.1). Taxonomy (NCBI): domain Eukaryota; kingdom Metazoa; phylum Chordata; class Mammalia; order Rodentia; family Muridae; genus Lophiomys; species Lophiomys imhausi. Next base: position 6,689,762 of record CAJQZJ010032834.1, read on the forward strand.
TCTCCCATGTGATGGTCAGCAGAGGCCAGGAGCACTAGTTATTTGTTGAGATAATATTTGAGATAACAAATAAATGGCCTAACCCTCAGTGTGTCAACACCAAGTCACCACAGGTGTGCCCATAGGGTCTGATGACAGGTGACAAGGAGAACCTCTGCCTAGGAACCTGTCCCTTAGAGCCAGGGGAGGGACAGCACATTTCTGGCATCAGAGTCCCTGGGGTTCCATCCTCAGCACTGAAACCAACTCTTCCTGCCTCAGTTTCCTCAGTTGTAATATGGATGAGCAGCACCTCAGCAGCCACAGTCACCTGACCACCCAGCCCCACAGGGGCCACTCCTGAGGGTGGGAGGCTGAAGGGAGGCCTCTCTTAAGAAGGAGTGTGGTAGGTGTGGTAGCACACACATCCCAGCACTCAGGAGGGAAAGCAGGAGGAATTCAAGGTGATCTCCCCTACACGGTAAGGTAATGCTAAGCTTGCGCCTGACTCAAGCCAAGCAGGACCCGGGACACAGCTCAGTGGCAGAGCACCTGCCTTGCCTGGCCAAGGCTGGGTGTGTGCTCACCAACAGCACACCCGCACTCAGCCACAGTTCCAGGGCCACCTGAGCTACACCAGACACTGCCCCTAAAAAAACAAAAACATGTTTAAAAAAAAAAAAAAAAGAGAGAGGAGAGGAAAGCCTCTCCCATCTGTGCCCAGCCTTGGATGCTAGTGACACCCCCCACTCTCTCTTCAGGGTAGGGAGTGGACTGTGTCCTATCAATTGCATCAGTGATGGCTGTGCTACCATGGTAACAGGGATGAAGGAAGCTGGGAAACCCTCATGTCCCTACAGTGGTCAACTCATCCCTGCTGGACCAGTGTCCCTTGACATCACTGTGCAGCCATCCTCCTGCTTCCAGCCTGGTGACGAAACTTTTCTGCAACCCCACTTTGCCCTGCCTGCCTAGGCGGTGTTGTCCCCACCTCAGAGTAAGGCTGGGAGACAGCCACCCCCAGGACACTGAGTGCTGATGGCTGCAGTCAGCCCCTGGCATTCACAGGGCCTTTCGTCTTGAGTTTATGGAATAAAATACACACACCCCAAGTCTCCTGGCTCGGCCTCCTCCCCTCTGTGTCACCAAGCACCTCATGCTGCCCAGCCTCACCCCAGAGTGACAACAGGGCCAAACCTTCCCCAGCTGCAGGGAGGGACCGGCTGTGTGTGGAGACAAGTGCACAACATGGCGACACTCGGGTGGCATCTGTGCTCACTGTCCTCTTCTTCCCACACCTGAATTCCAGTGGCCATGTGCTCTGAGTCATCCTTCCTACAGAGGCCACTCATCAATGGCCTTGCCAGTCACAGACAGCACTGTAAAGATCTGGGACATGCAGTACCAACCTACCAGCCTATCAGGTGGACTCTGACCACTTAGATCTGCCCTGTCCAGGTGCTGTGCTGCTGGTCACACAACAACTATTATTATTTTTTTTTTTTTTGGTTTTTCGAGACAGGGTTTCTCTGAATATCTCTGGCTGTCCTGGACTCGCTTTGTAGACCAGGCTGGCCTCGAACTCACAAAGATCCGCCTGCCTCTGCCTCCCAAGTGCTGGGATTAAAGGCGTGCGCCACCACCGCCCGGCAACAACTATTATTTTTATCTGTGAGGTTCAGGAGGGAAAAGAGGAGTGAGTTACCTAAGCACCCAACCCACCAGCAGGTCCACAGGAGGTGCTGTGCCAGGCTGAGAATGAGGAGTGGGCAGAGAGGAGGGACGCCAGTGGCCTGTCTGATGAGAATGGGAAGAACCCAGCCTGGGACATGGTCCCATTACAACTCTTGACATGCTCCTCTGGAGGGCACATGGCATCAAGGTCAGAGACACCACCCGCCTGCAGCCCATCTGCTTGGACACAGTGAGCCCTAGAGTCACTGCAGGCAGGTGCTGATGAGGGCTATGGGGTGTGGGACACCCACAGGGTTAACCTGGTGAACTGTGTTTTCTGCATAAACCTGAACATATCACCAGCTTCCTGAACGAAGTCATCAGTGCCTGTGACCAATGGTTTCTCCTCAGTATCCAGGGGTCAAGTGTGCAGAGCTGAAGGTTGGCTCTGCAGAGCATGGGCAGAACAGAGACCCTGAAGGTATCCCACTGTCTTCAGTCAGTAACAGAGACAAGGGTTCAAGACACTGGCTTCCTTCTCTCACAAGGACCTGACCATCTCAGAGCAATAAGTGTGCCCTTGTTGGGGACAGTGGGGTTCCTAAAACAGCAAAGATCTATGGGGAGGACTGGAACCTCCCAACTGAGTCAGAACAAACCTCTCTTGGTAAACCGCCTCTCCCAGGCACATGGTTACAGTTGACTAAAAGCAGAATCTCAGAGGAATGGCAGGCCAGGTCACAATCAATGCATCTCCCAAGCCATCAGCATAGGGCCTTTGGTTTGGAAAGGAACCCCTCACCCTAACTCACAGCCAACAGTGGCACACCAGCATTCCAAGCTCAGCTTCATGGGCCTGAGAGGCTTAAACTTCCTCATTCTGGGGACAAGAGAGTGCGTGAGGACCACGCTCATGGGCCAGCCTAAAAAGCATATGCACTGACTGATGCCCATGAGTGAGGAGGTGGGCTGTCACTTGGCTGGAGGCTTTGGGAGCTGGGACCAAGAGACAGTGTGGCAGCCTTTGATTCCACTAGGAACATGGGCTCAGGTGGCAGCTCTAGGCTCTGTGAGAGTACCGATCCTGGGGATGCAGGAGAACTGCAGAAGGTAGATGTGCTGGAAATGTAGAGGCTGGGTAATGGGTATGGCTGAGCACAGAAACCTGATGGGCCTCTGTCTTCAAATTCAAGGCGATCCTGCCTCTGACTCCTGAGTGCTAGGAGGCTCAGGGCCACCAGCCCTGGCTCTCAGAGCACAGGACTGACAGTGTGACTGGGAGCCTCTCAAGCTTTCTGTGGCTCCCAGGCATGGGCAGCATAACAGGGTGGCTGAAATATCGCCCTCCAAAACGGCTCAAGCTCATGGCTCTGGGCCTGGATGGGATCATACCAATGGAATGACTTGGTTATTTGCCAGGTTAGGATCTCAGACACCAATATGGTCACAGCGAGCAGGCAGGGCTCCCAGAGAAAGCCAGAGTACCTGCCCAAGGAATCAGCCACATGATGATCACATACTGCCCCACTGCAAAAAACATCAAGACTTAGAGGTGTCTTCTGTCTCTGCTGGAACAAAGGACAGATGAGTTGGTGACAGCATCCAAGCTCTCAGACAGCTTACCCACAGAGCAGGTTTCCAACCACCACATATGGACACTTGTGTCATCTGCCACCTCCTGGTGACAGTGTCCCAGGCCACCTCACTGTGCCTGGCTAATAGGACTCATTCTAGATTTCATCAGAAACACCTTGGGAGCCAGTCGTGATGGCGCATGCCTTTAATCCCAGCACTAGGGAGGCAGAGACAGGCGGATCTCTGTGAGTTCAAGGCTAGTCTGGTCTACAAAGTGAGTCCAGGACAGCCAAGTATACACAGAGAAACCTTGTCTCAAAAAAAACAAAAAAAAAATGCAGAAACACCTTGGGCTTTACACTGAGGAAGGAAGGTGGCCCCCATACCCCACAGTCCTGGAGTGCACAGGCCAACCTTGCCAGGCTCTGAAGAGCTGAGACAGCACTACCTGTTAGTGTGCATGCATGCAGGCACCACAACCTCCCCTGGTGAGGGCAGAATGGAGCCCGTCCCCAAGGGCCTGAGAAAGCATCTCTACACAGTGCTGGGCTGAGCCCTAACAGCAGCAACACCATACTGTCCTGCTGAAAATCAGCAGAGCTGGACTGCACTTGGCTCCTGTTAGCCACAGTGATGTCTGGACACTCCTTAAGGCAGTTGCCAGGAGAAGCTAATGACTACCAACCCCCACTCCAGGCCCCTGCAACCTCAGTGTTTCCAAAGTCCTCTAGTACCCACCAATAGTCTTCTGATCCAATCCCAAATCTGTAGAACCCCAATTTCCCCAAGACAATGGGGGAAAAGTGGTGCTGGACACCAGGGAGTTAAGACGAGTGGTCAAGAACCAAGTGACTCCCATGATAATCCTTTTACAGCTACGGAGGGCGAGGAGAAATCTCTGGGTGGGTATAATTGAGCTTTGCACAGTTCTCAAACCTGCCACATTGGGGCACTCATGGTAGAACGAAGAATTCACTACTCACAGAGGAGGTTGTGGTGCCTGCATGCATGCACACTAACAGGTAGTGCTGTCTCAGCTCTTCAGAGCCTGGCAAGGTTGGCCTGTGCACTCCAGGACTGTGGGGTACGGGGGCCACCTTCCTTCCCCAGTGTAAAGCCCAAGCCCAAGGTGTTTCTGCATATTTTTTTTTTTTTGAGACAAGGTTTCTCTGTGTATACTTGGCTATCCTGGACTCATTTTGTAGACCAGACTAGCCTTGAACTCACAGAGATCCGCCTGGCTCTGCCTCCCTAGTGCTGGGATTAAAGGCGTGCTCCCAAGGTGTTTCTGATGAGATCTACTCTCTCCCTAGGGCATATGAAACGCCATTCATCTAGTCATGGCAAACAAGAACACCAAGATTCCCTTCCTGCCTTTAGTTCCATGGTGCAGTGATTAAACCAGAGCCCCTGCCCATACAGGGGACTCTAGGCGGGTCTCCATCCCTGACCATGACCCCAGCCCCTCACTGGGGGATTCTAGTGGGGGGGGTCTGTCAATATGTCATACCCTGGAAGAAGCCATTAAAGGTAGATTTTAAATGAAGGACCCCTCCACACACAGGGTTTCTCTGTGTAGCCCTGGCTGTCCTGTAACTCACTCTGTAGACCAGGCTTGGCCTTGCAATCACAGAGAATTTGTGTGATCCACCTGCCTCTGCCTCCCAAGCGTTGGTATTAAAGGCATGAACCACCAAGCCCAGCTATTACAGACAGTTTCAAACTGTCATGTAGGTGCTGGGATTTGAACCTCGATCCTTTGAAAGAACAGCCAGTATTCTTAACCACTGAGCCATCTCTCCAGCCCCTTAACATGGAGTTTTAAGGTAGACATGGTGGTGAAGACTTATGACCTCAGGACTTGAGAAGCTGGAACAGGACTGTGTGTTCACCTTAGGCTGGGGTGGAGTAAGACTGTCTGAAATGGAAAAAACTGAAGCACTTCCTGTGAAGAAGAGGAGCCAGTCTGCGGAGTAAACAGGTGCAGGCAGTCCATGAGCCCCGGTGCTCTTACAGGGGTCTGCGTGAGTGCTGGTAGGCAAGCTGGGGAAGGGCAGCTGGAGTCACACTCAGTGCTGGGATGAGACACGGGTATGGGAGGAAGGTGGAGAGGAAGTGGTAGGTGGCTCAAAGAAACAATGAGAGGTCAGGAGGGACCTAAGGGACAAGGAGGCTGCAGATGCTCCACAGGAAGTGGCAGGCAGCGTATCACATGCAGGTGCATGAGATGCAAGCCACGCCCCTAGACCTAGGGAAGCAGGTCTCTAGGCTAGGGGTGGTCTAATTCAGGGAGACTGAGTTTGGCTATGTGGAGGCTGGTGCTTCCCAGCAGGGTGATCAGCCCTTCCAGGGAGAAAGGCAGCCCGGCTGTTCCCAGCCTGCTCAGCCAGCTCTGGGTCACAGTTGCTGCTATGACCCCCTGTAGCCTCCCTCCTATGGCTTAGCCTAGAGCAGGTCTCTCTCCTTAGTGCTGGAAGTGCATCCTAAGGCCAGAGGGCCACAGCCAGACTAATTCTACTCTAAGACCAGTCAGACCTGCCCCTGGCCAAGTTTCAAAGAACCCATGAGCCATCCAATTCCCTCAAGTGCTACCTGATTCCAAGAAATCAGGCCAGGGACACTGGGAGGCCACAGACAAGTCCCATTCTTAGCTTTGAGCAGAAGGCCACCTTGGTGGTACCTTTACAAGCTGGTACCACACAGGAGGACACAGGGCTTACCAAAGCCTGCCGCTAGGAGCATGCCGAGCAGTAGCAGAGCACATTTATGTCACCATTAGGGTGAGACCGTGAAGGGGCTGATAGGTTAATATAAGTTAGATTTAGTGAATACC
>CAJQZJ010032834.1:6696222-6711820 GCA_907164525.1 Lophiomys imhausi
GTAATAAATAAGTGTTAAATAATAATTTAAAAGTTCGGTTACAAGACCGAGTTGCCAGGTGCTCATAGACACAGGGCTGGCTGTCCTTTGGCGAGCCCTACACCACCAGACAGGGCATGTGGAAGGAGGCCCAGGCAATGTGAGGTGCACACCGTGCTACCAGAGAGAGGCGAAGCAAGGCACAGCACAGCCTGGGTGGGGTGTGGGCAGAGCTGTGTGACTGGTCTGGTGGTATGTAGGGATGTACATCACCAGTATGACCCCGAAACTCTGGGCAGAGATCTAGGAAGTCTCCAATGCTAAGGGACAACTCAGCTGGACCCTAGAAGCCCTAGAGCCAGATTGTTTTCTCTCTGACTTGTCTTTACCCTTGAGCTGCCACACAGTTGGGGATATTTCCTGGGCAGGCCAGGACCCCGCTCAATAAGGGAGCAGTTTCCACTTACAGACTTTGTGACAAGGCAGCAGGGCACCTGTCACCTGTGGCACCCTGAATTGCTAAGTAAGCATGTTGGTCCTAGGGGTCAGCCACATGGCAGGTGGGGGCGCTGACACTGGGGGTCACCCAGCAGGGAAGGAACCCGTCTATGGGGAGTCCTTCAGAGAGGTCTATGGGCAGGTGCTGAGTCAGGGCCCAGGAGGAAGCCACAGCTGTGTTCCCCACAGTGCTTGGGAAGTGTCCCATGACCCCCTGGGGCTCTAATCAGCAGGTTTTCTAGGAGCTGAGCGGAAAAGGAAGATGAGGCATCCTGTGAGCTGCACACAGGGACTGCAGAGGCAGGAAGAGAGAGAGCAGAGGTGCCCACCCAGGCAGCGGGGCTAGCCCCCAGCAGGGAGAAACTGAGCAGGGCAGGGCAGCTACAGGAAGCTGCAGCCCTCTCCCTAGCTTTCCAAGGAGAGTTCAAGAAAGGACCAGACTGTGGCAACTCATCCATTATACAGCCTCATACTTGTGATTGCAGCAGGTGGAAAGCCGAGGCAGGAGGATGCCCCGGTTTTGGGTTTGTTGTTAGCCTAGGTGATAGAATGTGACTCCACCTTACAAACAAACAAAAACCTTGGAACAATAAAAATAAGTAAATAGGGAATGAGATGGCCCAGTTGGTACAGTGCCAGCTGCATTGATTCTAGGCTCCCATGTGAAAAGCTGGGTGGGATGGAGACTAGCAATCCCAGTGCTGCTAAACACAGGGGGGGGCCCCTGGCCAGCCACACTAGTCTAAGTGATGAGTCCCAGTGTTGGATGGTACCTGAGGGACAGACAATACCTGAGGTTGGCCCCTGTTCTCCCCCACAATAAATAAAAAGCTCTGGGGTTGGAGCTGGGAGTGTCAAGCAGAGTCAACCCTGAGCCTGACCTCTCAAATCCCACTGGGGACGCAGGCTGTGGAGGAGCAGAGGGTGTAGTTGTGTCCTGGGTCAAAGGCTGTGCTTGTTGGAGAGGGATGGACATACATGTATACACAGAGACATCCATGTGCACTTTGTGCATGCATATGTAACAGGAGCCTCTAGAAGGGCCCAGGCTGAAGAACAGGGAAGAAAGGAAGGGTACTGACAAGGGAGGTGGGACAACAGGAGGATGGTGGTGTTTACAAACAAGATCTGAGTCCTCAACTTCCAGGCACAGGGGCCTGCTCTGCTGTAAAGCCCCAGGCTGCATGGACTGTCTAGGTATGGGGGAGGGGGTGGCCTAGCATACCCAGTGCTGTACTGGGAGCCCAGGGCTCTGACTCAGGAGGACTTTCAGCTCACAATTACATGTGGCCTCATGGGGAGGAAATCAAAGTGAGGGCTGGGAGCCCTTGGGTTCCATCTCTAGGAGAGAGAGACATCAGTCACATCTCCAAACCCAGAGTCCCCAGTCTGCAGCCCCTCCTAGCCCTCAGGCCTTCTTTGAAAGTTACAGCTTCTCCCAAAGGCTGGGACCCAGGCAGCCCCAGCACAGCTGGGAGGGGGGGGGAGGGGGACTCACCAAGCACTTGCCTGGTGCTCAGCAGGCACTAGGCTGTCCAGAATCATACACAGTCACTAGAAAATGCATTTGGTCATTTTCTTCCTAGCTCAGGCCAACCAATCTTTCTTTTGAAACTCTCCCCTTCTCTCAAGCAAAAGGATGTTAAAGGGGTGGAGTGGGGTGAAGGCTGCATTCCAGGCAGCCATGGGTACCTTCCTTAGTTACACTCCATCTCCAGGCCACCACAGAATAAGCAGGAAACCAGCCAGCTCAAGCGAGCAGTCAAGACACCCAAATACACTTCTGAGCCACAGGCCACTTTCATCTGCGCCCAGACTTCCCCAGAACCCTGAGTCCTGCACAGGCACACCAGGAGAAGACAGAGGAGACTACAGCTAAGGAACCTAGGCTGCCAGAACCACTGTCCCTCCACTTCCACGACCTGTAAGAAGTGAAACTTCCAACTTCCCTCACAACTCAAGCTCACTGTATAGGTGATCTGCAAGGCTCTGCTGAGTAATGAGCTGGAGACCTGTGAAGACTGTATCAGTGGGACCCCATGAGTGGGTACCACAGCCTTACCTGTTGGAGTCTAGCTAGCCCTCATGCCCTGGCACCCCTGAAAACTGTCCATGACCAGCAATTTCTAATTCTCCCCAGTATGGGCTGAGTATTCTTTTGTCCTTTTTTGAGACAAGGTCTCATGTAGCCCAAGTGACTTCAAACATACTATGTAGCTGAACTTCTGATCTTCCTGCCTCCACCTCCACTGTGGGCCACTACATGGGGTTTATGTTGAGTTGGGGATGGACCCCAAGGCTTCCTCACAAGCTAGGTAAGTACTCTACCCAATTGGGCCCCAGTTTCTCTCTTGCCTCTTTTTTTTTTTTTTTAAAGACAGACTCTATGTAGCCCAGGCTGGCCCAGAACCCACAACCATTCTTCTGAGTTTCTAGTACACAGGGATTATGGGCATGCCCTGCCACACCCGGCTTGTGGTTTCTTTTTCTGACAAGAAAATATATTCTGGGGACTCAGGAGACAACCAGAGAGATGTTACTTAGAGAAAAGAAACACAGGAAAAGGACGCAGCTGAAAGAGTAGGATGGTGAGGAACCAGGGACACTCCTGCAGGAGGCTGAGCCTCAGGTCACCTGTGTGCAGCTCTTGAGAGCCGGCTTTGGCTTCTGGGCACAGTAATCACTCTTTGGGACAGGGCCTTGGAGTGTCAAAACAGTAAACTGATCCCTCGGCTCAGCTGAGCTTTCTAGGTTTGTAGGCAGGTTGCATTGGTGGCCCTCCAAGTGGGAAAGGGTCTGGTGGCGGCTACACCATGGGTCCCTCCTCCAGAGCCTGTTGGAAATCAGCAGGGGAGGAACCTCCAGGGACTTCTCCATTTGAGGGACCTGAGGCCACAGGGATTCAAACAGGAGGATAGCCCCAGAACCCAGGCTGGCATCAACCCAAGGAGCTTAGGCATGTGAGATCTCTTACCTTCTGCACTGGTCCAGCTCGCTCAACTCCATCTGGGGATGTGTGCTGCAACACTCAACATTCCAGCCCTTCCTTCTTTAATTCTCCCTACCCTCACACTAGTCTCCCTCCAAGGTCCACAGATAGGGCACAGATGTCTTTATTCTCAGGCAACTATTGGGCCATTCCTTTCAGTTTTGGGGTGAGAACACCCGCTGCCTGTTCCCTCTGGCTGGGCCTCTCCAACTGGGGGAAAACCCTTCTCACAGGCACGGCCCAAGCAATTCCTTACACTGTTGCTCATCTCTCTGTGGGATGTACTTGAGCCAACTCCACACCCAGGACTCTCAGCCTTTGCTGCACAGCTACAGGATTAGCACATCTGGGGCTTCTTGGAACAGAAACTAGGCAACAAACTGCATGTTCACAGAGCTCCCTGTGATCCACAATTTGCATGACTGTGAGTGGTGGGCACTGGACTAATTAACTAATTAATTAATTAATTGGGGGGGGGTGAGACAGGGTTTCTCTGTGTATCTCTGGTTGTCCTGGACTCACTTTGTAGACCAGGCTAGCCTTGAGCTCACAAGATCCGCCTGCTCTGCCTCCTGAGTGCTGGGGATTAAAAGCATGTGCCACCACACCCGGCTATTTACTTATTTTGAACGGAGTTTCACTACATACTCCTGGAGCTAACATTCCATACCAGGCTGGCCCTCAACTTGTAGCCAACCCAGGGCTTCCTGGGTAGTAGGCAAGTACTATCTACCAACTGAGCTACACACCCAGATCATCTATCTGCTATTGTTTTGAGGTATGGCTAGGTTCTTACTCTGTAGCCCAGGCTTGTCCCAAACTCACAGCTAAAATCTTGTTGCAGCCTATCAGATGGTGGGGCGATAGGCTGAGCCAGCAGCCCCAGGCCCTGTTCTGTTTTCTGCATTTTGAGAGCTGTTTAGGAGCTCTAGGAAGGGAGTGTAGCTGCTCCAACGCCCTTGACTGGGGTCAGGCTTCTGAGCTCATAGAGTGTGGCACCAGAAGGGATGCACAGAGAGAAGACAGCCTTATCTGTCACACCAGCTTCAACCCTGGTGACCTCTAGAGTGACAGACATGGCAACCAGGTTGTCCCCAAGGACTTCATTTTGAAACAAATCTCACTAAATGTCTGGAACTCACTTGGTCATGAGCTTTTCATCATCCTGCCTCAGTGACCAAAGGGAAGGGGGATATAGGCCTGCCAGGCTTTCCAGTAATGTCCCATGTAAAATGCATGTCGAGCTGGGGCCATACCTCAGAGTAGAGCATTTGCTAGTGCTGGGTTCCACCCCAAGCACATACTCCTTAAGAGAGAGCAAGACAGAGAAAACAAGAATGTAATCAATCAAGCAACCTGAAGTGGGGAAAGGCAAAAGAAACCAAAACAGGTAACAGAAAATTCGGTCATGAACTTGGCAATCCACTTCTGAAGAATTTATCTTATAAAGCCAATCTCACCAGTGAGGCCTGGTGGCAAATGTCTGTAACCTAGCACCAGAATGCAGAGACAAGAGAATAGTGAATATGAGGCCACTCTGGCCTCAGACTGACTCAAAGATGAGCGTGAAAACAAGAGTTTGCTCAGGGGAAGCCTGGGACATATGGCCAATTCCCAGCACTGAAGGAGCTGAGGGGGCAGGCTCACTTGGGCCCAAGAGTTGAAGGCAATATAAAAACTTTCAGCATACTGTCATCCCAGCACCCAGGAGGCAGAGGCAGGAGGATGGAAAATTCTTGGGCAGTCTGCACTAAGCAACAAAACCTTGTTTCAAAAAGTTCCAGAGGGTATTACATCATTACAGGCTGTCTGAAGACATCTGTTGTCAAGATGAACAGAGCTCCTGCCTGGGGTAGGGCCTCAACCTTATTCAACGGAGCCTAGGATGCCCACTCTGTGAGAACTCACTCCTGAATGTCAACAGGGCCAGAATGAAGAATTTCATTCCGAGTCATGTTCCGATTAAGGGTGGAAGCCAAACCACCAAGCACCCAGGAATCCATAGACAGCTGTATAAATGTATCTTTCAAACAAACATACATATGAACAAAGGCTGTGATATTTTGTAACTAGGGAAGCCTGGAAAATTACTTTTCACTATCCTTTTTCAACTTGGCAAAGTATCTACCAAGAGATTTTTCTTTTTTTTCTTTCGTTTTTAAGACAGGGTCTCCTTATGTAACACTGGCTGGCCTCAAACTCAGAGATCTGCTTGCCTCTCTCTCCCTCTTAGAGGGCTAGGAGTAAAGATGTGTACCACCTGGTGAGTGCGAGCGTTTCTTGTGTGTTTTCTGCAATCCATCTTAGAGACACTGAAAAAACAGGATGGGGCACTAATTATTTTTCTAAGCCCTGTGTGGACTTGGTAAATGTGTCCATCAAGATTAATTTGGATAACAATCTAGACAAACATTTTTCGTGGCCTGAGGCTGTGTGGTAAGACTCCCAGACGCACAGGCTGGAGACCTTAGGATCTCTCCTCCCATCCTGGGGTCCGGGAGATCGAACTCCGGTCATGAAGCTTGGCGGCAAGCCCCTCGCGGCCGAACCCCCTCGCCAGCATTCCAGAGCTTTTTGAGAGCCGCTTAGGCGCGCACACCCCGAGTTCCCCTATACAGCCCGGGGATCCGGTCTCCCCTTCCCCGCCAGCCCACGGGAGAGCCAGCTCGGTTCGTCCGCGATCCCCAAAGCCAGGCCCGAGCCTGGAACGCCTAGCTGTGACTCACCTGGCTCGCCTTATAGAACTGCTTCTTCAGCCCCGCCACCGACATGCCGCCTCCCGCCGACGGTCCTCTCGCCCGGACTCAGGTTTCTGCCGGCGCCGTCGAACCGACCTTCTTCCTCCGCGCGCAAGTCAGCGCCGCCTCCACCAAATCAGCTCCCCAGCTCTGAGCGCCCGCCCTGGAGCCACCTCGGCCCGCTAGCGCGCACGCGCGGCCGGAATATTACATGGCAACCGCACACTTCCGGTGACGCCCCCATCTCCCCTCCCTATCCCCACCAACGGCATCCGCGAGTGGGTTCCTCTGCGCGTGCGCGCCCCCTCCAGGCCCGAGAGCGCATTGCAGTGGGAGGGTAGGCGGAAACCTTGCCCACACCAACGAGATGAAGAAGGGGACGCCTAGAGAGCCGGGGGCTGTGCTGCAGCTCCCTCTAGAGTCGAGGAGTGGATATAAAATTAAAGTCAGTTTTAATTGATTTGTGTGTGCATGGGGAATGGGGAGCGGCGTTTGCGTGTCATGGAACCCGTATGGAAGTCACAGGACCACTGCGATAGTCAAGTCGGGGATCTCCTTCCACCAGATAAGTCTCCAGGCTCGACAGTAAGTGCCTCTCGCGGGTTCCTAAGTAAAAATTCCTGACAGAGTACACGACTATCTTGGGCCACTGGAACTTATAATAAATAAAATAAAAAATTAAATAAGGCAAAGTTAAATAAAATCTCTTAGCCGGGTGTGTTGACGCACGCCTTTAGTCCCAGCACTCGGAAGGCTGACGCAGGCAGATCTTTGTGAGTTCGAGGCCAGCTGGTCTACAAAGTGAGTCCAGGACAGCCACGGATACATAGAGAAGCCTGTCTTGAAAAACAAAACAAAATCTCATAGGGACTAGAGGTATGGATGGTTCTGCAGTTAAGAGCGCTTGCTGCCCTAGCACAGATCAAGAGTTTGGTTCCTGCACCCACTGCTCACAGCTGCCTGTAAGTCCAGCTCCAGGTCCACCTTCTCCTGGCCTCTTTCAACTGCCCTTAAGTCTACAGGGTCAAAGGTATACCTCATAACTTAAAAATGAATATGATGCCTGGCGGTGGTGGCACAGGCCTTTAATCCCAGCACTCACTCAGGAGGCAGAGGCAGGTGGATCTCTGTGAGTTTGAGGCTAGCCTTGTCTACAGAGCAAGTTCCAGGCCACTCACAGCTACACAGAGAAACCTTGTCTCGAAAAACAAAACAAACAAAATGAATATGAAACCATTTTTAAAAGATAAAATAACACAGGAAAACTCAACCTATGGGCTGGAGAAATGGATCAGTGCTTAAGGACACTCACTGCTCTTCCAAAGGTCCTGAGTGCAATTCCTAACACCCACATGGCAGCTCACAACTTCTGGGGTGCAGATCTACATGCAGACAGAGTACATAATAAATCTTAACAAAAACAAAAACTACCTCAACATATCTTGCCTCCAGTTTTGAAGATGTCATTTCTCTTTCTGTGGCTGTGGTTAAATGCTCTGATTAAAATGAAACAAAAATGTTTGGTCAAAAGCAACAGAAACAATGAAGGGTGTGTACTGTGGTCCTCCAAGGCTGGGCAGCTCAGTCAGGAAACACAGGGGTGTCTGCGTGATCTGATCCTCAGCCCCTTTCTCCACTTACAGAGAATTCCAGTCAGGGGATGGGGTGCCCACAGGGGTCATGTCAGCTCCAGGCACACCCAGAGGCCCCCTGTCCAGCTGGTTCCAGATCCCATCAACTTGACAGGTGACACCATTACAGAGGTCAGGAAACATGTTAAGTTTCTCCAGGCACCTCCTGGCTCTTCTCACTGCAAACCAATCCCCTTCAGTGGTACAGGCCCAATTCTACAACACCTGGATCTTAACACTCCACCAGCCTTCTCTCTGGGGTCCTGCCTTCATTGTCTCCCTTCTAATTCACCCCTTAGGATACAGCTAGAAAGAGTCCTTGTTTTCCTTCCTCATTGCTTATTTCAGAACACATATTGCATAGTACAGGCTGGCCTCAAACTTACCCTGTAGGCAAGGATGACCTTGACCTCCTGATCCAACCCCCTCCACCTCCCAAGTGCTGTGAATCACCAACGAGGCCCACCAGAAACATAACCAAGAATGCAGCTCAGACTGCAGCCATCTCTTGATACCTCCTCCAGTTCCTTGGCTCATTCCTGTTGTGAGCCAGCTGTAGGACATCATTGCTTTTTCACACATTAGCCCCCCAGTGAGCTTCCTCTCATCCTTTGGATGTAAAGAGCACTCCAGTTGGAATGCCATCTCCTTGATGAAGCCTCCCCTGATTGACCCAAGCACCTGAACACTCACATCAACCGTGTTATAGATTTCAAAAAGTATATAGCATATGCCAGGTGTGGCAGTGCACACCTTTAATCCCAGCACTTGACAAGCAGAGCAGATGGATCTCTGAGATTTTGTTTTTTTTTAAAGATTTATTTATTATGTATACAGTGTTCTGTCTGCAGGTATACCGGCAGGCCAGAAGAGGGCACCAGATTTCATCATAGATGGTTGTGTGCCACCATGTGGTTGCTGGGAATTGAACTCATGACCTCTGGAAGAGCAGCCAGTGCTCTTAACCGCTGAGCCATCTCTCCAGCCCGGATCTCTGAGATTTTGAGGCCAGCCTGGGCTCCATAACCAGTTACAGACCGGTCTAGCATGATTTGGAGATTAATTATAAATGGAGTAGATAAATAAACGGATTCTAAAGCAGAAACAGGAAAATGGTTAGCATTAAAAAAAATTTTAAAGGTGCCCTCACCTCCCTGGTGCTGCAATGACAGGCTTGTGACACCATGTCTGATTTCAAAAAACGTGTGTGTGCGTGTGTAACTGTTGGCTGCAGCCAGGGATTCCTAACATGCCAACAACCCCATAATCACTACTCAAGGCTGTTCTTTATTCTATACATTTTGAGATGGCCAAGGCCATCAAAGTTGCGACTTAGTTAACCATGGCGTTTAACTCATAATCTTCCTGTCTTCACCTCTCAAGCGCAGGCTCACAGGTGTTCCACAGCAGGACTGGCTTCCCAAGAGCCACACAAGTCAATCAAATTCCATTCTGCAGCGAGTCAAAGATTTGATGAGGTCCTTCACACAAGACCTTGCCTTCCATGAGCTCATGACCAAAAAGCAATTCACGCAATTAATTCATTGGCCGAATAACCCACTTATTAGCCAAAATGTCAAGAAAAGAACTGTTGGGGACACTTGAGCTGTTTGAAGGTGAAAGAGGGAAATGTTTCTTCCTCCACCTAACAGATGAAAAGTTTTAGAAACTGGTTGTGGATTCCAGGCCAACAAGGCTACATAGTGAGACCCTGTCTCAAAAGAAAAAACAAAAAGGCAATTAATAAATTTTTTGATACATTGTATCACTGACTGTCCTGGAACTTGTTATGTAGACTAAGCTGTCCTTGAACTCAGAGATCCACTTGTCTGTGCCTCCCAGACTTAATGAATAAATTTTTTCAATCAGGCTGGTTATGGTGGTGCATGATTTTAATCCCAGCACTCGGGAGGCAGAGGCAGGCGGATCTCTAATTTCAAGGTCACCCTGGTCTACAAAGCGAGTCCAGGACAGCCAGGGCTACACAGGAAAAAAAAAAAAAAACCTACCTCGGAAAAACAAAAACAAAAAACTTTTTTTTCAATCATATTTCTTCAAAGTAATTCAAACTAAAATTGAATTCACGATTTAAAAATAACATAATTTTACAATAGAAAATACATCCTAATTTTAAATAAAGCAAACCGTAATTTTTTAAAAAAGTGGCTCATTTCAAAACAGTAACTCGTATTTTTAAAAAGTAGTTTATAGTTAAAAAGGGAAGTAATTCATGAATTTTTAAAAATCCCCAATTTTAATTACTGTAGCTACTTTCAACCAATCACTAATTAGAATAACTCACTTTAGATTTCTCCTCTAATCCGTAAATTTCCAGTTGTCACAGGCTCCTTTCCTAACATAGCCCTCCCGCCTCCTTACACGTATATAGCCAATAAAAGGGGAGGTGGGGGAAAGACGCTTAGATTCCTAGATTGACATTTCTTAGGACCAATAAAACTGTCTCTTCTCAGACTCTCCTGAACCGCCGGAAAGGAGCCCTCCTCCATCCGCCTCCCGCGGGATTTTCGAGCCCAGAAGCCGCAGTTCTCGCGAGGACGTGCCGAGTGCTCCTCTTTTCCTGAGGCAGGACTGTCACGTGACGTTCTCTTGTCCAACCGGCGCGCGGGCCGCGGTGGTTGCCGCGGTTCCCGCCAAATACGAGCGAGGCGGCCGCGGCGGCAGCAGAAGCGGCACCGGCGGGAGGCGGAGAGCGCAGCGGGGCCGCCTGAC
Organism: Lophiomys imhausi; assembly: GCA_907164525.1. Taxonomy (NCBI): domain Eukaryota; kingdom Metazoa; phylum Chordata; class Mammalia; order Rodentia; family Muridae; genus Lophiomys; species Lophiomys imhausi. Next base: position 6,706,788 of record CAJQZJ010032834.1, read on the forward strand.
CGAAGCCTGAGCCGCCGCCGCCGCGATGCTGGAGGAGCCGGAGGCCGCGACGCCGAGAGCCGCGGGTGGGTGAAGCCGCGGCTGTGCTGCAGCCTAAAGGAGCCGGTCCGTGCCCCTGTGGTCTCGGGCCGAGACCCGGAGACGTGAGGGCTCCCAGAGAGGAAACTGAGGCTCCAGGAAGCGGGAGGACTCAGCTTTGCAGGTTTCCGATGGCAGATGGGGAAATTGAGGCCCCGAATCAGCTTTGATGGGTCCTGAATGCATCTGTGTTGTCTGAAATCAATTGGACTTTGTAGTAGGTGGGGAAACTGAGGCCAGGGATGGGGTGAGCCAGTTGTACAAGTTATCAAATGCATTTGTGAACTCAGGAGCAAGTCGGACCTTTGCAGTGGGTGGGGAAACTGAAGCCTGTGGTCACTTCAGCTCTGGACACCAGAGTAGCCGCAGCTCTGCAGGGCAGGACAAGCCCAGGATAGAGAGTTTGGGTGGTAAACATAGCCAGGACTCCTTTCTGGATCCTGGAAAGGGTCTTTTGTGAGTGTAGTATAGGTCTGTCGCGTACGTGTTAGGAGTCTTTGTAGCATGCGGCAGGCTTCCCTAAATGTGTGGTGCCCAGTTCCCCCTGCCTGACTCTGTTTTGTACCCCCAGCATTTGGCACTGAATCGCACCCCGTGTGGATTGAATGAGGGGCTGGAAGGGACGAGGAACATCCTGATAGACTTAAGATGTCACCACTTGAGCACCACTGTCAATTGTGACAGCCCTTCTGGGTACATTATGCCAGCCTGCAAGCTTGGATGTGAAGGGGTGGGGAAGCCAGTCCCAGGGACTGAGAGCAGCACCCTCATCTCCATCCACTTGTACAGTTCTGACCACCCAAGATATGCGCCCGGATAGCCTGGTATCCCAGAAGACTGGAGCTGTTGCTCTGACTGGCTTGGGAATTTTATGGAGACATGATTAATATTCATAAAACTACCTGGACTACCATGGAGCATTGTTTTTATTTAACTATTTCTCTGGCAGCAAAAACAAGTTTGGTGTGGTAGTTCATACCCACAGTTCCTAGAAGCTGAGACAGGAGGATGATGAATTCCAGGTTTATCTGGCCTCTCACCACCTGAATTCTATCTTAGGTAGAAGAGAATTAATTCCATAAGCACCCCCCCCAAATAAATAATTAAAATGTAACAAAAATGTCCTTCAGAAGAAAACTTTTTTTTGGTAATAGAAAACACAGCTGTGGGGTGTGGTGATGCACACCTTTAATTAATCCCAGCACTTGGGAGACAGAGGCAGGAGGATCTCTATGAGTTCAAGGCCAGCCTGCTTTACAAGGCAAGTTCCAGGACAGCCAGTACTATTAAACACAGAAATCCTGTCTACCAAAACAAAGAAAAGAAACCTTTCTTCCATTCAAATGGGAAGAAAGAAGTGACACTGTTCTGGGCAGGGGTCCGAGTCTCTAAGCCGGGGTGAGTAGGCTGTCTCCACTCTGGACAGCTGAGGTTGTAGGAAAGCCCAAGTCTGAATTCCGTGTAACATTGGCAAAATGGAACGGAATTCTTTTCAAATTACTGAAGTTTTTCTCCACTAGCACACATTGCCTAGCAGGTATATGAGTTTCAATGCCCAAGCCAACCCTTTAAAGGCATTTACCTAACGACAAGTTCTAAGCTGGGCATGATTGCACATACTTTTAATTCTAGCACTCAGGCAGAGGTAGGTGGATCTGAGTTTGAGGCCAGCCTGGTCTACATAGGGAGTTTCAGGACAGTCAAGACTACAAAGAGCCGCTGTCTCAAAGCAAAACAAACAAGTCAGGCTCTATTTATGGTCCTGTGTGCATGGATTTTGATGGGCTTGCATACTTCCTGAGACTTTTAATGTATTTTAGTGGGAAATAGTCTCTCTCATTGGGGTCTTTTATTTGTTTATTTTTTGTAGTTAGTAGTTTTTCAGCAGGGTCCCATGCAGCATGCAGCCCAGACTAGCCTCTACCTCTAAGTGTCACCATGCCCTGGTTTATGCAGGGCTAGGGATGGGACTTAGCGCTTCCTGCATGTTAGGTCAGTGTGCTCTCCACTGAGCCCAACACCAGGTTCATTATTGTGTCTTTACGTAACTGCAGTTTCTGCGACAAAATGTGTTCATTTCATCTATTAATATATTTATATGTTTAGGACTATGATGCCTTTGCTTAAAATGGTTTTAATTTTGTTTACTTAAAGATTTATTTTATATTATGTGTCAATATGTGTCTCTGTGCACATGAGCTAAGTGCCGATGGGGGTCAGAGAGGGCAATGGATCCCCTGGAGCTGGACTTTTAGTGGCTGTGAGCTGTTTGATCCAGAAGCTGGGACCAGAGCAGCAAGTGTTTTTAATTGCCCAGCCACACTTACTGTGTGTGTAGGTCAGAGCACAACCTGTGGGAATCAGTTCTCTCCTTCCCCTGTGTGGGTCCTGGGGTTTTTGAGCTCTGAGTGTCAGATTTGGAAAGCACCCTCCCTACCCACTGAACCATCTTGCCAGCCCTCTCTTGTTTTTTGAGATAGACTTGGGCAGTTTAGCCTTAACTGACCAGAAGTCTTTGTAGCCCAGAGTGGCTTCAAAGTTGAGACAGTCCTCCTTAGTCATGGGATGGCAAACATCACCCCATGTCTGTTTTTCCTCATTGCACTTGCTTTTGGCTCATATCCATTAGTTTCCATAATATTCAGGTGCTGAGGAGGGCAGTCTGCATATAGCATGGATCATGTCACCATGCTGGCATCTTAGTGGGACCATAACACATAAAACATGAATGAGGCCCTCAGAGAAACTCAGAGGAAGTGACTGAGCCTGGAGCAAAATTGCTCAGTGTTGACATTTTTTGGCCAAATAATTCTTTGTTGTGGGACTGGCTTCTTTGTTGCAGGGTGTTTAAAGAGTGTCTGTGTATTTAGCTAGAGGTGAGTAGCACCCCAAAACCTTCCCCCAGCCATGAAAAGTCTAGGAGTTGATGACAGGGCTTAAGGGTCAGGATGCTTGCTGCTAAGCCTGACCACTTGGGCTCTGTTGCCAGAACCCATATGTAGACCGAGAGAACTGACCCCTGCAAGTTGTGCTATGATGTCCCATGTGGCAGTGCGCATGGGCAGGTACGCGCACACAGCAAATCTATAAATGTAAAAACTTCGGGGGGCCCAGGTGTGGTGGCACATGCCTTTAATCCCAGCACACTTGGGAGACAGAGGCAGGCCAATCTCTGAGTTTAAGGCCAGCCTGGTTTACAAAGCAAATCCAAGACAGCCAGGGCTTGTTACACAGAGAAACCCTGTCTTGAAAAACCAAAAATTTCCGGGGAGGAGGGATGCTCATCAATTAAGAGCACTCACTACTCTTACAAAGGATCAGAATTCCCTTCCCAGCCCCCACATCCATTGCCTCACAACTGCCTATAGCTCCAGACTCTGGGATCTGATGCCTCTGGCCTCTGTAGACACCCATGCACACAAGCACACATGCAGTTATGTAAATAAGAGAAATAAATCATAGCTGGCTGTAGTGGCTTATGCCTTCATTAGCAACATTTGAGAGGAAGGGGCAGGCAGATTTTTGTAGTCTGTCAAAGCAGGCTGTGACACTTTATGCCTGAGATTCCAGCCACTTGGTAGGCAGAGTCAGGAGGATTACTGTGAGTTTCCTAGCTCACCCTTTGCTGTATAATGAGACCCTGTCTCAAGCAAACAGACAGCTCAGATGGACCTGGCAGGGCCACAGGAGCCTCAGTGGAACCTGCTCGTGTGACTGCTGTGGACTTTAGCTAACCAGTGACCCTCACCCTTCATAACTTCTGTTCTTCTGTCTTTACCTACAGCTATGGATTGCAAAGACAGACCTGGATTCCCAATGAAGAGGTTGATACAAGGTAACTCCAGGGGTAAAATAAAGCTCTAAACTTGGCTCCTAAGTTGTGTCCATTGGCTTCTGTGAAGTCCTCAGTGGCCTGCCTGTGAGGGGGCTGAGGGAAGGGCAGCAATTGCTCCCTTCAGGTTGGATATCTTCCCTCCAAAGTGTTAGCCGCTAAGCCTCGGAGATCTCTTATATGTTATAAGGAACGTTTTAGGTTTCTTATATCTTTTCTCTTTGGTTTTGGTGCTGGGAGCTCAGCCCAGGGCCTCGTAGGACTACCAAGCCCTGCATTGCCAAGCTGTCCTATCCCAGACTTCTTGCTTTGGAATATGTGTATGTCTGATTGAGCTTACATATGCATGGGGCTCACTGGGAGTTTGAAATTGAATTACGTTTCATGATGCAGTATGTACACGAGCTGAGGGCAATTGTGTTTCCATTTGCTTTTTTTTGAATGACAACTAGTGTGTGCATATTTTAAGAGAAAATACATCACATTTTTATTTACTATGAGATATATATAATCTCACTATGTAGTCCCAGCTGGGCTAGAGCTCAAAGAGATCCACCTGCCTCTGTATCATGTATGCTGGGATTAAAGGTGTGTGCCATCATGCCCAGCTTCCAGTTTTAATTTCAGGAGAGGGAGGTTTTTTGTTTTTTTGCTTGTTCTTTTTGTTTGTTTGTTTTATTTTAAGTTTTTCAAGTAGCCCTGGCTATCCTGGAACTCACTGTGTAGACCAGGCTGGCCTTGAATTCACAGAGATCCACCTGCCTCTGCCTCCCAAATGCTGGGGTTAAAACGTGCTGTTGTCATCACCCGGCCAGCTTTATTTATTTGTTTGTTTGTTTGTTTGTTTGTTTGTTTGTTTAGGTTTTTCGAGGCAGGGTTTCTCTGTGTAACAGCTCTGGCTGTCCTGGACTCGCTTTGTAGACCAGGCTGGCCTCGAACTCACAATGATCCACCTGCCTCTGCCTCCCAAGTGCTGGGATTAAAGGCGTGTGCCACCATGCCCAGCCAGTTTTAATTTTTTTAATGACTTGCTTATTTTTATTTTGTCTCTATGAATGTTCTCTTCGTTGATTTTTTTTATTTATTTATTTATTTATTTATTTATTTATTTATTTATTTATTT
>CAJQZJ010032834.1:6711830-6721978 GCA_907164525.1 Lophiomys imhausi
TTTATTTATTTATTTATTTATTTATTTATTTATTTATTTATTTATTTATTTTTTTGGCTTTTCGAGACAGGGTTTCTCTGTATAGCCCTGGCTGTCCTGGACTCAATTTGTAGACCAGGCTGGCCTCGAACTCGCAAAGATCCTCCTGCCTCTACCTCCCAAGTGCTGGGATTAAAGGCGTGCGCCACCACCGCCCGGTGTTGATTTTTTTTAATGTTTATTTATTACTTCAAGTTACATCTCCATCACAATCCCCTCCCTCCACCCCTCCTGGCCCCACCCTCCCTCCCTCTCCCCCTTCTCCCAGAACTCATAATTCTTTTTTTTTTTTTTAATAGTTAGGCCTACCTTTGTGTATTTTAATGTGTCATGTGCATTCAGTGCCCCTTGGTATACCACCAAATGGGAGATGGGAACTGAACTTGGGTCTTCCATAGGAGCAACAAGTGCTCTTTTTTTTTTTTAAGGTTTTTCGAGACAGTGTTTCTCTGTGTATCCTTGACTGTCTTGGACTCACTTTGAGACCAGGCTGGCCTTGAACTCAGAGAGATCCACCTGACTCTGCCTCCCAAGTGCTGGGATTAAAGGCGTGTGCTACCATGCCTGGCTGGCAACAAGTGCTCTTAACTACTAGTATTTCTTTTCTTTTCTTTTTTTTTTTTTTTTTTTCTTCTGTTTTGTTTTGTATTTCTGGCTGTCCAGAACTCACTTTGTAGACCAGGCTACCCTTGAATTCTGAGGAAGGAAATCTGCCTTCCTCAGCCTCCTGAGTGCTGGGATTAAAGGCGTGCACCACCACGCCCAGCTAAGATTTACTAATTTTTAATTATGTGTGTATCTGTGGGTAGTTATGTGTACCACTTGGTATCAGATTTGTGGAACAGGATTTATAGGCAGTTGTGAGCAATCAGATGTTCTGGGAACCCAACTTGGGTCCTTTGCAAGGTCAGGAAGTGCTCTTGAGCCATTTCTCCAGCTGCTGGTTTTTGGTTTCTGAGACACGATCTCACTCTAAAGAGCTCATCTACTGGCTACAAAGTCCATACTGGACCATCACATCTTCCTGCTTCAGCTGCAATTACAGGCACATACCTCCACAAAATGTCCTTCTGTGGGATTGGTATTGTGTGCCCTACAGAGGAACTGGGAGGCAGAGCTGCTCCCTGGGGCAGAGTTTCCAACTCACCACTTGATTTATGTACAAATAAATCAAACGGTGGTTCATTTATGCATATGTACACATCTGTTGGGTATATGTTCTGCCATCCACATGTGGCGATCAGAAGACAGCTTGTGCAAGTCTTTTCTCTCTATCCTTTGCTGGGCCTTGCATCATTGGTGGCAAGTGCCTTTATCCACTGACCATCTCACCAACCCTGTAGTGGTCCTTTTCTGGGGATGCGTGCCCTGCATGTTGTGTCTGCCATACCCTCTTAGTAGGTGGCAGGACTGCTGCCCAAGTGGAGAGTGCTGCTGGTTAGAGCATGGATATCTTACTCCCCTGCACTCGCAAGCCATGCCCTTTTCCTTGGCCCCAGTGGCAGTGGGATTATGTCAAGGACCAAGGGCCCCACTGCAGAGCCCAGCTGTCCATCTGGTTGACCCTGAGCAATTACCTCCTCCCTTGGAACTTCACAGCCAGGTTGACTTTGGTGGGAAGTGTACTGGGCAGGAGGAATCAATAGAGTTTGAAAGCTCAGGGCAGCCTTGTTTCATGAGCTGTCCAAGTGTGGGGGGGGAAAGGTTGGTTTGGTTTTGACTTACGAAGAATTAACCAATGGCACTTGGGAATTATATGCATGGAATGGGCCCCTGAGGTGAGGTGAAGATGCCTGCTGCCAAACTTCACTGCCTGAGTTTTATCCTCAGCCTCCAGCAGTGCCCACCCCCCATTTTTGTAGTGCACCCCCCCCCTTAACTTTCTGAGTGTGTTTTCCTTGCATGTCTGTTGGTGCATCATGTGCATGTCTGATGTCCTTGGAGGTCAGAAGTGAGTGTCAATTCCCCTGAGACTGGAGTAACAACAGATGGTTGTGAGCTACAATGTGAGTGTTTCGGTGCTGGGAATTTAACTCAGGGTTCTCTGCAAGAGCAGCCAGTGCTCTTAACTGCTGAACTATCTCTCCAGTCCCCACCAGCTCCATTATTACGCTTGAAATTTTCAGCCCAAACCACAACAGAGCCAGCAATGCTTAGGCACTCAGATTTTTTGAACATAGGTTCATGGTCTCCCCTCTGCTGTCCCTGAAGATGTTCCTTCTCTTCATTTCAGCCCGCCTACCCTTCAAACGCCTGAACCTTGTTCCCAAGGAGAAAGTTGAGGACACATCATCAAAAGTGGCCATGGAAGGCAAAGTCTCAGATCTACAATTGTCTTTGAACACTTTGGAAAACCGCAGTCATGCTGGTTCTCATGTAGGCTTGAGTCCAAAGCTGGTCAGTGGCCAGGGCCCCATTGATAGCTTTTTGAGGGCAACGATCAAGCCGGTGCCAAGTGTGGTTATCATCGACCTGATGGAGAACTCCAATAGCATTCCAGACAGCCCTGGGGGCCTCAGTGACCTAAATCCTGACGTTGTCGGTGTGGCTACCACAGCGGAAGGAGCCGCCAAGCAGCAGGGGCCCTCTGCAACAGAGCTGTGTCTCCCCGAGACCCTTTCAGACATTCCTTGCCACATGGAAGAGGAGCCTGGGAGCCCAGGAGGCCCAAAGAGGACGAGTGACTTTCAGGCTGTTTCGCTACAGACCTGCCCTGAGCTGGCCCCAGGTTCCAGGATATGCCCCACAAAGGAGCCTTCAGGCTGGAACAAGGCAGGGGATCTCCTGTTCATAGAGAAAGTGCCCATAGTGGTGCTGGAGGATATCCTGGCCACTAAACCCTCCCATGCCTCTCTTCCTGTGATGTCCCTGGATAGGAGTGTCACTTCAGAGAGTGAAGTGCTGGAGTCCTGCCCCGAGGATGACTCCACACTGAGCCACTCCTCCATCAGCTCCTCTTCTCCAACCAGCTCTCCTGAGGGACTATCTGCACCCCCAGCACAGCACAGTGGGACCAGCTCCCCCTCCACACCCATCTGTAGAGTGAGTACCCACGCCCCAGAATCCGGGAGGGGAGGTGGGAAGGATGCCTTTCCTTCCCACCAGGTTACTGTGTAGTTAGTGACCCAGGAAGCAGGTCATCCTGCCTAGGCTACATGAAACCCTGTCTCAAGCCAATCAGAAAACTCATTTTATTGTAATCACAATGTTTGGGAGGCTGAGACAGGAGAATCTTGCATATGTTGTCAGCCTGGACCATATAGGAAGACTTACAAAACCAAGGGACAGTGTCTGGAGATATGGTTCAGCGGTAAAGTGCTTACCTAGCATATGTGAGGCCCTGGGTTCAAACCCCAACACCAAAACCATGGAAAACCACCGTCTGTTCTGAGGTTGTGGACCTGGCTGTGCGTTACTCTTCCAAGTCTCAGTGACAACTGATTCATAATGACCTCAGGATGGCCATGATGGGAGAGAGATGTGAGCTCTGCTGGGTTCTGGTGGTCAGTCTAGCTCTATCCAGGAAGGTACCCCCAGGCAGTCTGTGCAGCCAGCTGGCTTGTGGCAGCATCTTTAAATTTAGTCCGGAGGATTGGGGTGTGCCTAAGTGGGAAGCTCCCTCCTGTTGAGTCAAATCTTACCTCCAGCACCAGAAATAAATAAACAAGCAGGATAATGGCATGTGTTAAAAGCTCAGCTTTGAAGACAAGGACAAAATGAGCCTGGCCATAGCATGAAGGGCGCCAAGGGGAGACCAGGGGAGCTGGAGCCTTGTCACACCTCAGCACCCCTTGTCCCAAATGGTCGGGATTATTGATTGTGGGTTTTGGAATGTTTGTGATGTGTCATGCAGGTTTAACCTCTGGAGGAGGGACCCCAAATCCAATAATTCATTTCCACCCTGTGGACCTTTTTTTCTTTTTTGAGACAGTGTTTCTCTGTGTAGTTCTGGTTGTCCTGGACTCACTCCGTATACCAGACTGGGATTAAAGGTGTGAGCCACAAAGCCTGTACTGGAGAGGACTTGAGTTTCAAATATGTCATGGGTGTTCCACTTTTGTTGGCTTCAAATCTGCACAATGGCAAGTGTGTCAACTTCTCAGCTGTCCTTAGGATCTCATAGGTAAAACTTTACAAAAATTCATCCAAGCCAGACATGCCTGTAATTCCAGCGTTTGGGATGAGGCAGGGGGATTGTCATGAGTGAGGCCAGCCTGGGATATATACTTGGACAAGAGGCCATAAAAACAAATTTAGTTCAGAATTCCAAAATATTCTGGTTGTGTGGCACATTTGTTCCCAGTAGATCTTTATTTTGTGGGACCCTGGTACAGGTGATTTTTTTTTTTTTTCAGTTCTTCAAGTTCTGATAATATCATGGGGCCTTAGTGGCTTTGTGACCTTTTTTGTTTTTTGCTTTTTTAGGGTTTTTGAAATAGGGTTTCTATATAACATAGCCCTACCTGTCCCGGAACTCACTCTGTAGACCAGGCTGGCCTTGAACTTACAGAGATCTGACTGCCTCGGCTTCCTGAGTGCTGGGATTAGAGGCGTATGCTACCACACCCAGCTATGAGCTCTTGTTTTTTAAAAATATGTTTTAAACTGGGTGGTGCTGGTGTCATACCTTTAGTCCCAGCACCTAGGAGGCAGAGGTAGGGGAATCTCTGAGTTTGAGGTCAGCCTGGTCTACAGAGCGACAGCCAGAGCTACACAGAGAAATCTTTCTTGTCTTAACCCTCCCCTCTGAAAAATTTTGAGTTTTTCGAGACAGGGTTTCTCTGTGTAACAGCTCTAACTGTCCTCGACTTGCTTTGTAGACCAAGATGGCCTCGAATTCACAGAGATCCGCCTGCCTCTGCCTCCTGAGTGGTGGGATTAAAGGTGTGCACTACCACACCTGGCTTAAAAAAAAAATTAATTGAACTAGGATTACATCTCTTTTCTTTTCCTTCTACTTCCTCCCATGTCCTATGCTCACAAGTTGATAGTTTTATTGTTATATACATATATGTGTATGATGTATGCATATGCACAAAGATATCTCAATACATCCTGTGGAGTCTGGTTTTTTGGGGTTTTTTTGTTTGTTTGTTTGTGTGTGTGTGTGTGTTGTGGTTTGGTTTTGGTTTTTCAAGACAGGGTTTCCCTGTATAACCCTGGCTATCCTGGAACTCATTCTGTAGACCAGGCTGGCTTTGATCTACTTGCCTCTGCCTCCTGAGTACTGGGTTTAAAGGCGAGCACCACGATGCCCTGCTCGTGGAGTCTGGTTTTGTTGTTTGTATGGATGGACTGACCCACTCTTCATTGGACAATAAATAGGGGGTTCATCCCTGGGAGAACCTAATTCTCCTCCCGGCAGTTATTATTTGCCTATAGTTACTTTTCTAGGGTAGGACCCCATGAAAATTTCCCCCTTCCATGCTAGCATGTTCATTGTCAGGTCTTGTTAATGCAGCTGTTTCTAAGAGACATAGTGTCAACAGACTTCTTGATCTTCTGGCTCTTACAATCTTCCCATCCACTCTTCTACCATGTTCCTTGAGGCATAGATGGAGGAGCTGTGCTGTAAGTATAGCCCTGCTGCTGGGCTCCCCACGATCTAATGATGTCTTCGTTGTCTCCAGTTGTGTTTGCTGTAAGGATCAGCTCTCTGAGGGAAGGTGGCTATGCATACTAAGGAAAGGACGCTTGCACAGAGAGGGACTTGGCATCCAGGGTCTGGGACTAGGCCTGTGGTTTCCAGGTAGTGAAGGGTTCTTATTTTTAAATTTACTGAGTCTACTTAGTGCTCCTATATGTGCATGATGGGGACCATCTACCAGGCATGAGTGACTTCTTGACCACATCCCTATAGAAGGTTGACCCTCCCTCTCCCAGCAGCCATCCTTCCTTAGTAGCTCCTCCGCTATAGGTAGAGATTCATGACTGCTCTCCATTTGGCTTGATCTGTTTAGGTCTTGTGCATGCAGTCACAGCTGCATGACTTCATATGTGTGAGAATTCCGTCATGTCAAGAAATTGTCATTTCACTGCAGATGTCCGCAGTTGGGGGCTCTCATAACCTTTCTGACACCTCTTCCCTAAGATCTCTGAGCCTGGATGAGAGGAGAGGACATAACTGTCCCATGTAGGCCCAAATGCACCACTGCCTTACTTGCACGCAGAGGTTGTGGAACTCTGTTTGTTGATATCTCAAGAAAGAAGATTCACGTGTAGGTGTAAATATAAGAATGCAGGACACTGGAAAGTACTTGTTTGCTCTTTCAGAGGACCCAGGTGCAGTTCCCAACTGCACACATGTAAGCACAACTTTAAAAGAGGAACCTGAGGGGAGTTTATTATTACCGCCCATTAGGACAACTCCGTTTAAGTCCCATGCATGGTTTGGTGTGATAGGATGCTTCTGTAGTACTAAGTTTGTGTATGACATTGTCAAAGGCCTTTAGTGTTATTTATCCTGCCCCATACTCCTGTGGCCTGCCATTCTATCTCCACCCTATTTGACCCTCGTCTTCTTGATCCTTTATCCCCTCCCTCCATGGCCCCTTACTGCTTTCCTATCTTCTGTGAATGTAGACCCACACATATAAGGATTCAGGGTTGGTATCCACAAATGGGAAACCGTAGTGTCATTTATCTTTCTGAATCTGAGTTTTCTCACCCAGGACAATTTTCCTAACTGCTCCCATTTTCCTGCAAATTTCTTTTTTTTTTTTTTCCTTCTTCTTCTTGGTTTTTTCCTGGCTGTCCTGGAACTCAGGTCCCCCCTGTCTTGAATGCTGGGATTAAAGATGGGATTAAAGATGTGAACCACCAATGCCTAGCATCATAATTTCATTTTTCTTAGCAGATAAATAATATTCCATTATTGTTGACGAACTGCATTTTCATGATCCATTCAGCAGTTGATGAAAAGCTAAGCTGATTCCATTTCCTTCTGCGATCCTAGCCCAAGGTGCAGCTGGATCACAGCAGAGTTAAAGAGCAGATGTTTAGAGGCCCCAGGTGGGTGGGAATACCTCACCCATTTGCTATGGCCTCTACCATCACAATACCTAACTTTTTTCCATATGACACTTTTCGTTTTTGTTTTCTCTAACAGCCCTGGCTGTCCTGGACTCACTTTGTAGACCAGGCTGGCCTCGAACTCACAAAGATCTGCCTGCCTCTTCCTCCCCAGTGCTGGGATTAAAGGTGTGTGCCACCACGCCCGACTTTTTTTTTTTTTTTTTTTTTTTTAATAATGTGTTGTGTATAGGTCTGTGCCTGTGCATGCCAGTCACAATATGTGCAGAAATCAGAGGATGATGTTGTGGGGGGTCTATTCTCTTTTTGGGGGGCTTCAAGACAGGGTTTCTCTGTGTAGCCCTGGCTACCTTGAACTAACAGATCTGTCTGCCTCCCGAGTGCTGGGTTAGAGGTATGTGACACCATGCCTAGCTTCTTGGCCCAGTTTTAGTGTTTGTTTTATGGTGTTTTGAGATAGGATCTCTTAGCCGGGCGTGGTGGCGCGTGCCTTTAATCCCAGCACTTGGGAGGCAGAGGCAGGTGGATCTTTGTGAGTTCGAGGCCAGCCTGGTCTACAAAGCGAGTCCAGGATAGCCAGGGCTACACAGAGAAACCCTGTCTCGAAAAAAAATCAACCCCCCCCCCCAAAAAAAAAAAAAAGAGATAGGATCTCTTTACATAACCCTATCCTTCCTTGATCACCCCATCTCCCCCGCCTCTGTGGCCCAGGTGCTGGGATTTCTGTTTAGCCTCACAGGTTTGAACAGAATCAAATCATCTAGTGTGTTCTGGATCAGGGATGTGTTATTAGCATAGATTTCCTTGCCACTAACAAAGGTCAGGTTTGTGTGCTGTGAGAGCTGTTGCACAGCCTTGAGTCTGGCAACACAGGGTGTCATTCCATTCAAGATAGTGCTGGGGTAGCCACGTTCCTGGGTATTTGCATTTGTGCCATGTGAGCCCTGGCTTCCGGGATGAATTGAGTCCTGCACCATGCAAGTTCCCCATGCTTACATTACATTCAGTGAAGCCTGGGTCAAAACTACTCACCTTTCATTCTAGCCTTTAGGAGGCTGAGGCAGGAGGTTTGAAAGTTCAAGGCTAGACTTGGGAAACTTAGAAAGACCTTGGCTCAAATCACAGGGAAAATTCCAGAAGAAACCTTACATCTGTTGTGAACATGTCCAGACAGCTTTCCTCATCATTTTGCCCAGGGAAAGAGAGTGGTGCACATGCTGTTGTTTGTCTGCAAGAGAGCACTCCAGGTGCTATGTGGATACTGCTGAGCTATATGGCCAGGCAGGTGGGGTTCTGGCCCCCTCTACATAAGAATAGTGAACTCTGCAATGAGCAGGGTTGGTGCTACGAGCTGTGGCAGGAGGATCTTTTGGATCCAGGACTCAGGCCCAACATGGGAGGCACAGGATGTCCAGCTTCACACAAACACTTCAGAGCTGGGTTTGCCTGGTGCAAGAATCCCTGGTGGGTTCCATCCTCAGCACCATGGAAACTCAACTTGCCCGCAGGGACATCAGGAATTCAAGGCCAGTCTGGGCCACGGGACTGTGTAAAATCAACAGTCCACAGTAACAATATCTTTATAGTCCCAGTGTCCCCTCAGTGTACTGTGAAGTCCACTACCGTGTCTATATGTCTGTCTATGATTACAAACATATATTTGGGGGGGGTTGGTTTTTTTGAGACAGTGTTTCTCTGTGTAGCCCTGGCTGTCCTGGACTCACTCTGTAGACCAGGCTGGTCTTGAACTCACAGAGATCCACCTGCCTCTGTCTCCTGAGTGCTGGGATTAAAGGCATCTGGCAATTCATGCCCAACAATTACAGGTAGCTGTGAACTGCCATGTGGGTACTGGGATTTGAACCCCGGTCCTTTGGGAGAACAGTCAGTGCTCTTAACCACTGCGCCATCTCTCCAGCCCCAATTACAAATATTTTTGACTGGGCTGGAGAGATGGCTCAGCGGTTAAGAGCACTGGCTGCTCTTCCAGAGGTCCTGAGTTCAATTCCCAGCAACTACACGGTGGCTCACAACCATCCACAACGTGATGTGATGCCCTCTTCTGGCTGCAGATGTTCATGCTGATAAACCACCCATATATAAAATAAACAAATTTTTTAAAAAATTCACTTTAAAAATATGTAAATTTTTGACTATCTTTGTAACCCAAACTACAGTGGCAGTTGTGCCCTCTGTCTCTGCCTGTGAGAGGTCCCATACTTCTCTCAGAACTCTGAATGTATCTTGCTTGATGTTCTGGGCTCCACCTGGAGAAGCCTCTGGAGGCTACAGCTTCTGCATGAAGTTCTGGACCTTCTCAGGCAGATATCTGTGGTGTCATTTGCCTGTCTCAGGCAGGCACCACATTTGCTGAGGTGTGTGCATGCTGTTAGAGAACTCACATCTGCAGTCAGTCCCCTGTGGATGGATAACCAGCTCCAGTGTTATCTTTGCCTTTCCATCTGCTGATAGTGTTTCCCTGCAGCTGGGCCTTCTCAAAGCGGTTATCTCTGCTGCATTCCGCCTTCTCTCCCCTACTTTAGAAAGGGGGGTGCCCAGCCACAGAGAGCCCTGCCCCATCACCTTGGGTGCATGCTCTGCATAGGACTAACAGATCAGCCTTGCCTGTCTCTCGACAGGATCTGTGTAGCCCTGGCTGGCCTCAAACTCGCAGAGATCTGAAAAGCCCTTGTAATTGCCTCGCCCTGTGGTGTTGCAGTCACCAACATTCAGTAAAGACTGAGGGTAGCCCATGGCCATCTGGGTCTGCCAACAGAGGGCCTGCCTTCCCATGACACTATAGCCAACACTGTGTCCCACTGTCTCTGCCTTGATCTGCTCAACCAAGACTTAGCTGCCTAAGTTCTATCCACCATTGAGCTTCTCTTCAAGTCTAAAAGAAACCTGCTTTTAGAGTCATTTCTCCCCTGCTTGATTGCTGTGTGTAGAACCCAGACCCTTGCACATTCAAGGCTAGCACTGTACTATGAGTCAGGTACCTAGCCCCTAATTGGTACTTTAGAGAGTCTTCACTAAGTTGCAATGCTGCAGAAGGGCAGGGACTATAGGCCTGGTTC
>CAJQZJ010032834.1:6721988-6805291 GCA_907164525.1 Lophiomys imhausi
TGGGATTAAGAGGAGCTGGCTTCCAGCTCAGCACTGTCCCCAGCTCTTTAGACTCAGCATTCCCACCTTCTGGTTTCTCTCTGATCACAGGCATTCTTATCTGTGGCTAACTTACCTGAGGAAGGCCTTTGTACTCTGACCCTATTGTAACCTTTGGTGTTGCTGGAAAAAACTACGAGTTCCTTGTTTTGCAACAATGTTTCTATTTTGCTCTCTGCTTGGTGTCAACACCGAAGGGGAGATTCTAGGTGTGCTACATCCCTGACCCATGTTCCTAGCACTTACTGGGGATTTTAGGAGGGCACTCCACCCTAATCATGCCCCCAACTCCTCACTGGAGAATTTTAGGGGGGGGGGCGGGTATCTATCTCTAAACTATATCAACTTTGACAAATAACCTTTATGGGTTGGCTCCTGTGTGAGAATGGAAGCCAGAAGATTACCTTGACTATTGGTCTTCAAGCATTGTCCACCGTTTTTTGGGGCTGGGGCATAGGGTCTCACTGTGTCTCCCTGGCTGGCTTGGATCTTGCTATATAGACCAGGCTACCTGCCTCTGCCTCCCTGGTGCTGGAACTAAAGGCCAGGCCACCACACTGGGCTTCTTGTCTACTTTTTTATTGTGACTGTGTCTACCACTTGGGCCTAGGCCAGCTAGCAGAGGTAGACTCTTAGCCAGGGAGCCCCAGGGATCTTCCTGTCTCATGCTCCCCAGTGCTGGTATTAAAAATGTGTACCGGGGGCTGGAGAGATGGCTCAGCGTTTAAGAGCACTGGCTGCTCTTCCATAGGTCCTGAGTTCAATTCCCAGCAACCACATGGTGGCTCACAACCATCTACACACAATGTGATCTGATGCCCTCTTCTGGCTGCAGATGTTCATGCAAATAAAGCCCCACATATTAAATAAATAAATAAATCTTTAAAAAAAAAGTCTACGGGGCTGGAGAGATGGCTCAGCAGTTAAGAGCACTGGCTGCTCTTCCAAAGGACCCAGGTTCAAATCCCAGCACCCACATGGCAGTTCACAGCTGTCTGAAATTGCTGGGTGTGGTTTGGAAAAAAAAAAAAAAGTTGCTCAGGTCCCACCCCCACTCCCAGAAATGGCTAAATAAATAAATAAATAAATAAATGTAATCTTTTTTTATTTAAGAAAAGATGTCTATCATTACACCTGTCTTTTTTCTGTGTTGCGTATTAATCATGTCCATGTGCTTCAAGATAGTCAACTGTTGAATCGCCAGTCTCCATGGGGCTTACAGACTCACGCACAATGACCCCTGCAGGCTCCAGGCCCTGCTGCCCTTTGTGCAGGGTGGGATGGAGTTCCTCGGAAATGTGACTTAAGCTCTTCTGTCTTCCTTTTCAGGTTGCCAAGAAACTTGTCAAAGGCTCCACAGAGAAGGGCAAAAGCAAACTGCACAGAGTAAGGCTTCCCTTCCAACTCTCCAAGCTTCTGGGCTCCTGTGGGCTCTGGTACTTGTGCTGCCACTCTATTCACACTAGTGATATGCTGCTGGGTTATCCTGAGTGCACAAGCCCTGCCTGAGTTTCTCTTGGCACAGTGTGGGTGGTAGGAAAACTCCCTTCAAAGGGGCATTGAGTTTAAGTTCAGCCAGGGTTATATAGTAAATCCTATCCTTTTTTTCCTTAGGTTTGATTGTTTTTGCTTTTTTGAGACAGGGTTTCTCTGTGTCAGCCCTGGTTGTCCTGGAACTCACTCTGTAGACCAGGCCAGCATTGAATTTCCTGCCTCTACCTCCCAAGTGTTGGGATTAAAGTTGTATGTCACTACCCACTGGCGAGACCCTGCCCTGCTAAAAAAAAACAAAAAACAAAATAGCTTTATCATAGTCTCACTCTACTTGGAAGGGAGTGAGTTAGGCTCACATGGGAGTGGCCCAGGTAATATAGAGGTGACAGCTGCTTGTGGCTTCTTAGTCTCCTTATGGCGTCACCATGTGGCCCATGGTAGGGACTATTTCTTTTTTTTTTTTTTTTTTTATGATTTAAGGTTTCTCTGACCTAGAACTTGCTCTGTAGACCAGGGTGGCCTTGAACTCACAAAGATCCACCTGTCTCTGCCTCCCAAGTGCTGGAATTAAAGGTGTGCACCACTGTGCCCAGCCATTGCAGACAGTTTTGAACTGCCATGTGGGTGCTGAGATTTGATCCTGGGTCCTTTGGAAGAGCTCTTAACCACTGAGCCATCTCTCCAGCCCCTGGGACTCTTATTTCTTATATTTTTGGTTGTGAGCCTAGCCTTTTAACGGCTGAGCCATCTCTCTAGCCCAGGACTCTATTTCTTAATGTGGAAAAGTCTAGGCCCTGCTGTGCCTAGACTTTTGGAGGGTTGGTATGGGAAAGGCAGCCTGCTTGTATGCTGAACATGCTGGTGCTGCCAGTCTTCTCTGCTGTATCTATTTAGCCAGAGGATCACTGTGTAGCCCAGGCTATCCCTGGTTTCCCCTGTGACAGGATGGCATATATCGATAGATATAGCTCAGACTGTGTTTCCAGGGTTTCTGTCTCCTTAGTAACAACAGGGACAAACAGGTCCCTACAATGCCACCTGGCCTGTACCTACTACTCAGCACACACATGCTGGAGTCCCCAGCACTGAGACCTACTATGGGCCTGCTGCAGCAGCTGCCCACATACCCAGGCTCCAGGTGCAGAGAGACCTACTGGGCATGAGTCCAACCCAGGATTTGTTTAACACTCCCCTACCAGGCTCCTTTGCCTCACCCACTTCAAAAAAAATCAAGTCATGCTTGCCTGTATGCAGGGAATCTGAGTCAGCCTGGGTTACATGGAGCACTATCACTTGGCAGCCACTGCTGTCCTGCCTTTTGTATCCTAGGTGCAAGGCTGAACCCTGGCCTTAGTGTGCTTGGCAGTTCTTGCCACAGGTCACCTGCGGGGTACCTTTGCCACTGTCTTTACAGGACAGAGAACAGCAGAGAGAGGAGAAGGAAAAGCTGAGGGAGGAGACACGTCGAGCCAAGGAGGAGGCACGGAGGAAAAAAGAGGAGGAGAAGGAGCTGAAGGAGAAGGAGCGGAGGGAGAAGCGAGAGAAGGATGAGAAGGAGAAGGCGGAGAAGCAGCGGCTAAAGGAGGAAAGACGAAAGGAACGGCAGGAGGCTCTGGAGTGAGTAGCCAGGCCCCAGAGGCACTCCCCAGCAGTGTTCCATGCTGAATCCTTTCTGATTTTCACTCTCTGGAGCCTGACTAGAGAGGGGGGGTAGCTGACTTCTGTCCTGAGTTACTGTGGGGGTGTGGACTGTGAGCTTTGTTTGTGATGGCTCCCAGGCTACTGGAGGTTTTGGTTTTAGATGCTCTGGTCACATCAGGATTTCTTCCTCAGTTTCCTAACTGGGCCAGTGCCTCAATGGACGGCCACTGTGTCCTGTGAGATTTCGATTCTGAAAGTTCACAGCAGCTCTGGGTTTTGTCGTGAGACATTCTCATTTCTATCCAGATAGCACTGTTTGTTCTACTTTTGCTTTGGTTTGATTTGGTTTTGTTTTTCTGAGTAGGGTTTCTCTGTGTAGATCCTGACTGTCATGGAACTTGCAGATGTGCTGCATACCTTTAATCCTCACTCGGGCTAATGGATTCTGTGAGTTGCAGATCAGCTTGATCTACATAGTTAGACCCTCTCTCAAAATAATTTTATTTGGAGACTTGGGTTATCTGTAACATCAGCACTCAGGCTGAGGCAGGAGGATTGCTGTTGTCAGCCAACCTGGGGTTGCCCAGCAAGACTGTCTCAAAAGCAAAGAGTTTTCTGGTTGTGCATTTGCTTTGTTGGTCCCAGTGCCAGAGCCTTGTTGAGGTGGGGGGGAGGGCTGGCTCCCCCAACTTATATAGCTTACTTCTGTCTTCCAGGGCTAAACTGGAGGAGAAGAGGAAGAAAGAGGAGGAGAAGCGGTTACGGGAAGAAGAGAAGGTAGCCTGGCTGCCCACCCTACCCTCCTTGGACACACAGGGTGCTTTCTGTGTCTCAGTGTCCAGCAGCAGGGCCCCACAGGGACTGTGTACCCACCCAGATCTTATCAACCCTCCTGCCATCAGCATCAGTACTGCTTCCTTGCTGGTTGGATCCTTCAAGGGTTGGGGTTTTGAGAACCTACAATATTGTCTTCCCAAAGTGCCCTGGGGTACTTAGTGCCTGTCCTGTCCCCTCCCCACCACAGCGCATTAAGGCAGAGAAGGCAGAGATCACCAGGTTCTTCCAGAAGCCAAAGACTCCGCAGGCTCCCAAGGTGAGTCCCACCTCATCTCTGCTCTGCTGGGTGTGTGTGTGCCCATGCATGCACACATGTGTAAGCCAGATATTTAATGTCCTCTATTGTTCCACCTTATTTTCAAAGTTGTTTGTTTTTTTTGTTTATTTGGTTTTTTTTTTTTTTTTTTCTTTCAAGACAGGGTTTCTCTGTGTAACAGCCCTGGCTGTCCTGGGCTCACTTTGTAGACCAGGCTGGCCTCGAACTCACAAAGATTCGCCTGCCTTTGCCTCCCAAGTGCTGGGATTAAAGGCATGCGCCACCACCACCTGGCTCAACGATTTATTTTTAATTATGTGAGATTGCCCCCATTCATCCTGTTTTTTGAGATCATCTCTTGGAGCCTGCCACCTACAAATTGTCTACATTGGTTGGCAGTGAGCAGGAGGGCTCTGTCTGCTCCCACTCCAGTGCCAGGGTTCCCCACTGTGCAGCCCTGGTGTGGAATGATATTAACAGAGAGAAAAACTTGGATTCACAGCCATGGTGGAGTGACAGGTCTTCCATCTGGCCAATGGTGGAGTGACAGGTCCAGCCTATTGGGGACTCTTGTGTTTTCACTGTCAGATTCATGATGGACCTGTCCGGCCACTGGCATTGTCAGAACAAAGGAGCTGGCTCTGAGCTCTGTCTACCATGTGCCATCCCTGAGGCCCGAGCTGCTTCTTGTCTCTAATCTCTTCCATTCATCTCAGTCATCTAGTAATTCAGGTTCACACATTAACACTGGTTTTCCAGAACTCAGAAGTGAGTTTGGCAAATATTGGGGGCTCAGAGGCCTTCACCATGACTAAAATCTGGAAACTAGGATCAGGAGAGATGGCTTACTTAGTGTCTATAAACTCACCCAAGTGTGCACATATATTAACAAAATAAATGGAGGTTTGTTTGTTTTATAAGATTTTTGTTTAGTTGTATGGGTGTTTTGCCTGTGTGTATATCTGTGTACCACACGCATACAGTGCCCACAGAGAACACAAAGGGGCATTGGATTCTCTGGGACTAGAGTTATAGGCAGTTGTGAACCACCATATTGGTGCTGGGATTTGAACCAGGGTCCTCTGGAAGGCCAGCCAGTGCTCTTAACTGCTGAGCCATCTCTTTTGGCCCCTAAGTAAATAAACTGTAAAAAACAAACAACAGAATTTGGAGGCCCATGTCAGCCCATGCCTGTCATCTCAGCAGGCTGAGATGGGAGGATTGTGAGTTTGAGACCAACCCAAGCTGTACATCAAGGCTCTGTGTCTCCACAAGGTGGGGTTAAAGGGCCACCAGAGTGGAGATAGCTCTCAAATGACTTTGTCTGAAATCCATTCCTGTCACTGCAAGGAAGACTGGAGTCTTCCAGCACCCAAGCAGCTCCCTTTGGCCACATTAGCCCCACGGCCATCACATGGCTTGCCTGCAGCAGTGCACTGCCTCTAACTTGCCACAGTGCACTCGTCTGGCAGCAGTTCATTGGGTTATTCTTATTGCAGACCCTGGCCGGCTCTTGTGGTAAGTTTGCCCCCTTTGAAATCAAAGAACACATGGTGCTAGCTCCACGGTGCCGGGCTGCCTTGGATCAGGACCTATGCGATCGGCTGGACCAGCTCCTGAAGCAACAGAGTGGGGCCAGTTCCTTTCTCAGTGATCTAAAGGGCCGGCTGCCCCTGAGGTCGGGACCCACCCAGGTCTCCAGCCATGACATGGATATCACGAACAGGTGAGAGCTGGCATGCCAGGCCAAAGGAGAACTTGGTAGGAGGCCCCATGCTGTCCTCTGGTCTTGAGTCCTAGAATTACCCCATGGTCTCCTATGGTGTTGAGTACTAGAATTACCATCTCCCTGAGTGTCTTTCTTGGTTCCTAGAACATCTTATGGGGCTCTGGGACAAACCTGCATCCTGGGAGCAACAAGGATAGTCCTGAGCAGTTCCTGAGCAGGCCAGGCAGGTTATATGGTGGCCAGCCATGAGTGTTTAGCATGGTCTGACTGTTGGCATTTTTAAAATCTACTTTATTGCGTTATATCTACAACCCTTCACTGCAATGACTTTCAACACCAAGTAGGAGAGACAGAAGATTAGAGGGGAATGGGGGTGTAGGTCTCTTTAGACTACTTCCTGCTGATTAGGGTCATCGGGTTTCTTGGGGCAAGTCCAATCTTTGTAGTCTGGATATCTCCAACTTCTCATCAAACCACAACAGCAACCAGAGCAGCCACCTTCAGAGCACCCCATCCCTCTCTGGGCTCTGGCATTTATGCCTTCTCCAGAGTCCCCAGAATTAAACTATCTACAACTGGCAAAGATCATGCCCCTGCTAGAACACTAGACAATCCTATTAACATCTGTGGTCAAACTGAAGCAGCCCCATATCCCACACCTGGGATTAAAACAAAAACATTCACATAACTGTGTGTTTTGGGTTTTTTGTTTTGTTTTTGAGATAGGTTTTCTCCGTGTATCCCTGGCTGTCCTGAAACTCACTCTGTAGACCAAGCTGACCTTGAATTCACAGAGATCCATCTGCCTCTGCCTCCGCCTCCTGAGTGCTGGGATTAAAGGCGTGCACCACCATGCTCGGCTTTTTCTTTCTTTTTTTTCGGGGGGGGGGGGTCATAACTGGCTTTTTAAAGAAACCAAAACTCTCGATACATATGAC
Source organism: Lophiomys imhausi (assembly GCA_907164525.1). Classification (NCBI taxonomy): domain Eukaryota; kingdom Metazoa; phylum Chordata; class Mammalia; order Rodentia; family Muridae; genus Lophiomys; species Lophiomys imhausi. The sequence continues at coordinate 6,728,923 of CAJQZJ010032834.1, forward strand.
CACACAGGGATGTGGTCATTGTGGAGAGCAGCAAGGTGGATGGTATGGCTGAGAGGAAGAAGCTTGGTCGCATGAAGCTCCTACAGTTCTCAGAGAATCACCGACCAGCATACTGGGGAACGTGGAACAAGAAGACAGCAATCATCCGTCCTCGTGACCCCTGGGCCCAGGACAAGGTGAGCCCTGGGGTTGGGTTCCTCATGGGGGCGGGCTGCTTCTGTGCTACCTTCCACTATGATTCCCATGCCTGTGTTCTTTCTCCAGAACCTTCTTGACTATGAGGTAGATAGTGACGACGAGTGGGAAGAGGAGGAACCTGGGGAGTCTTTGTCCCACAGTGAGGGGGTGAGTAATCTCAATGGGATGAGTGGCATCAGCTGCCCCAACTGCAGGAGCCACTGTGCAGTTGGCTTCTGTAGGCTGGGCTGGGTGACCTGACGTTCTGGGTCCTGCTTGGACTAGTTAGTAAGTGTTCGTCACACTGAGCCCTACCAGTCCCTTCTTCCTTTGCCTGGCTCCCAGGTCCCTGTGACCCAATGGGGTCCTGCTGACACCAATGCAGGTGTGCCCAGATGTGCTGTGACACTAGGGATAAGCTAGGAACATGCAAGGCCAGTGCTGGGCCCTAAGCAGACTCTGCAAGCCCCTCTGTGCCTGTATGGATATGTGTGTTTATGTGACATCATACTGGCCTTCAACTCTGATGTCTATTTGTGAGCTCTTGTCTTCTTTCTGTTCGAGGATGAGGATGACGATGTGGGGGAAGATGAGGATGAGGACGATGGCTTCTTTGTGCCCCATGGGTATCTGTCTGAGGATGAAGGTGTGACTGAGGTGAGGGCTCCTGCCTGGGCTAGATGCAGGATGTTGAGGTGATCAGCTGCTTTTGCCTAGGCTCTGGGTGAGCAGGCATGGGGCTTTCTGTGCTGCAGAGCGATTGACATGCAGATCCCCCCTTCATCTAGAGTTTTAACAAACTCCCAAAGAAAGCACAGGCCGCCCCACAGCTCCAGAAGTTCCCCGTGCCCCTGCAAGCTCTCATATAAGGGGCCATAGAGAACTTGAGTGGTATCCTTGGGGCCCGAGCTCCTGATTGCAGTTTTAGGGAGTCTGAACAGGATGGCTGAGGTCAGACTGACTGTCCCTTATGTCTGGCCAGGATGTTGTTGGGCAGCCAGGTCCTTCTGGCAGCCACATTAAGCAGGGTGTTTGATCTGGGGTTGGGGATTTGTTCACTTGTTAACTGAGTCATAGAAGCTGTGAGGCTGGACAGGCAACACTACTGAAATATCCTGACTCATCACACAACTCAGGGTTGTCCTTTGCTGCCACATCCTCCTAGGGTCTAGTGCTAGCTCTCTGTAGCTCATTGCCAGTGCTGGGGTACCAGGGAGCGTGGGCATTAAACAAGGGTCTGCTCCCTCTCCTACCAGGAGTGTGCAGACCCCGAGAACCACAAAGTGCGCCAGAAGCTGAAGGCCAAGGAGTGGGATGAGCTCCTAGCCAAGGGCAAGCGCTTCCACGTGCTTCAGCCTGTGCAGGTGGGATGTGTGTGGGCAGCTGAGGCAGCAAACTGCACAGGCTCCGACTTGAAGCTGTTGCAGCAATTCACTGCATGCCTGCTGGATGCAGCACCTCCTGATGAGCCAGAACTCAGGGCCTCCAGGCGGGAGAAGAGGGACCAGCATAGTAAGTGCGGTGTGGGATTACCAGGGCACAACCCTCATCAGGGTGTCCTTGTTGATGTTACAAGTCTGCAGAGCCTGTGTGTAGGCGTCCATCCACTGATAATTCATCTGCATGTACAATTAGTTCATCTGTGTCGTAGCTTACCATTTTCATTTTTGGTGCTGGGTACAAACCCAAGATGTGCACATACCTGCTTAGTGCTCACCACTGAGCCATACCCCAGTCTTGCTATCCTTGACTGTTTTTCTGTTTTTGATTCAGTGTCCTGTGTTGTAGCTCAGACAGGTTTTGAAGTTACCAGGTAGCTTACAATGTCCTTGAACTCATGGTGGTCCTCTTGCCTTCACCTCCTAAGTGTTTGGGTTGCAGGTGTGAGCCCCAAGGCCTGGCTGGCTTCCTTGGTGATTTTAGTAGGACCCACAGCAGAATGTTGTCAGAATTGAGCTCTGGACCAGAGTGCAGTGCCACTGCCTCTGTCTTAAACCTAGGGATACTGGTGGCTTATAGTGGGCATGGCCACTCAGGAGGAACCTGGGGTCACGCACAGCTGACCACATGGCATTGCTCAGTGCCCCTGGGGAGGAGGCATGTGGCATTGGCCAGTCTGAACCCATACTGAGTGGCTTTCTTTGAAGAGTGCCTTGCCAACTCTCCTTGGGAACAGTGAGGATGAATGGGACTCTCTCCAGGCTTCATCTCTAGCCCATCTCATCCCACAGTCCTGGCCCAGCTGCTTCCACTGCTACATGGCAATGTGAATGGGAGCAAGGTGATCATCCGAGAATTCCAGGAGCGATGTCGCCGTGGCCTGCTGAACCCCCCAAGTCCTACCCAACACCCTCAGACCCCCAATGCAGAAGATGCTGTGGTTGTGCCATCCAAGGCCAGGCTGAAGCGCCTTATCTCCGAGAACTCTGCCTACAAGAAGCGGCCTGACTTCCGTATGTGCTGGTATGTGCACCCACAGGTGCTCAGGAGCTTTGGCCAGGAGTACCTACCTGTGCCCTGCCAGTGGACCTACGTCACCACCATGCCCTCAACACCCAGGGACGACAGTGGCAATGCTTCTACCGAAGGTCCTGGCCAGAGCACACCCATGCCACTCAAGCGGAAGCCAGCAGACACCATGTGTATCACACAGTTCATGAAGAAGCGACGCTATGATGGACAGGTGAGCTGCAGGGGGCATGGGCTTTGTTTACCTGTGCCTAGATCAGGCCGTGCACCTGCCACAGCCTGTGACAGGTCAGAGGACAGCTTTGAGGCACTGGTTCCCTCCTACCTTCACATGAGTTTCTGGGGTGAAACTTGGGTTGCCAGGCTTTGTGCAGCTATCGCCTTTAACCCATCTTCAGCTGTCTTGCTACTCTGTATAGCAATTTTAGTCGCAGGACCACTGAGCAGAGAGTTGCAGCTACCTCCACTGCCATATCTCACACCTGATGCTAGAGTTGCCTGACGGACTAGTTCTTAGTAATCCAGCTGTTGTGATTACCATCACAGTCACCTGGAGTTGCTTCCCTCCCCAAGAGCCTATGCCCCACCTGTTCTCCCGTGCCAGCAGCCATGAATCTCTTTGTCTCCAAATGTCATAGTCAGTGTCACATAACAACCCCTCAGCTTGCTCTACTGTTAATTCATCCTTGCTCTAAAGCTCTTTCCTAACTCTAAGTGCCACTTTGTCTACTTGGCTGCATTGGCACAAGCAAGTGACACAGCATTAGAGCCCTGTGGCAGTCCTGCCCACTGAGATATTGTCAGCATTTTTCCATTGAGATATTTTTCTGTCACTGGAAGCCCAGTTTGCTCACATGTATTGGTGCTCCAAGTATTGCCTGCTGCTAGCTACCACTGTGGACTTGGTATCCATAACCCTGCCCAAGAACACTGAGACTTGGTGTCATTCCTGGGACTGTCCCCCAGTGGCCTCTAGTGTCACTGTCATTAATGGCACAACAACCCTCAACCTGGGATGTAACTTGTTGTCATGGGGATGTGCCTAGAGCATTGTCCTCCAGTGGGTCCAGCCACCTTGATGCCCTTTCTGTCCTCCCCCTAATGATCTTTGCTCTATATCCTTTAAGCATGCTTAAAGACACGCTTTGTTGTCAGCCTTGATCCCAAGGAACCCCAGGAGCATTGCTGTGGGCTTTTGCATTTTATGGCTAAAGGTGTTGCCTCCAGAAGGTACAGGCCCAGCATGGTGCTCACACAGCCCCCTGGAACTGCCTGGGTGTGATCCTGAACAGCATTCTGTCAGACCTCCTAGTTCCGTTTATGAGGATCCAGTGCTTGGTCCAGCCTACCAGGTGTCTGGCCCCCTTGGGAAGGGCTAGCTGTGCTCTCAAGCATTTTGGATTCCTTTAGAGTGCATAGTAGTTCGGTCTTTAGCCAGGAGTTATGATCACCCCAGACTGCATTGTATATCATTGACTCAAGGGTGCCCAAGTCTTTGAGCCTTGGTTTTCCGTGTTTTAAGGACTTATGCTTTTATGGGTTTGTGTGTGCATGTGAGCACAGTGCCCATGAAGTCTGTGAGACGGTATCAGATCCTCTGCAGCTGGAGTAAAAAGGCAGTTTTGAACTGCCATGTCGGTGCGAATGTGGAGGGACAGCTGCCTTCCCCACCAAAGACCACTGAGCTGTTTTCCTCACCATATGGGATCGCCCTGGCTGCATCTATCTCCTCCCCAGAACCCCAGCTGCAAGAGCTGCAGTTTTTGGGGTTTTTTGTTTGTTTGTTTTTTGTTTTGAGACAAGGTTTCTCTGTGTAGCCCTGTCTGTCCTGGACTCACTTTGTAGACCAGGCTGGTATAGACCAGGCTGGCCTCGAACTGACAAATATCTGCCTGCCTCTGCCTCCCAAGTGCTGGGATTAAAGGCGTGCGCCACCACCGCCTGGCTAGGAGCTACAGTCTTAACCACCAGGAGAAAAAAATGCCAAGAAAGTGGGTGTTTGGTCTGTTCTCTGAAACAAAGTTGAGAAGCTTCCCAGGTTATTGTGGGGCGCTGTTATTGGCAGTTTTGAGATGGGGACCACTACTCATCTTACTTAGCACAGGGTTTGTAGCCATAGGTCCCAGTGTAGGCAGTGGCACTAGGAATTATTCTCCCGGACAGTGTTGGAGGGGTGTGGGCCAACATGCTGATAAGATTGTATCTTGTGCAGGTTGGCTCTGGGGACATGGACGGTTTCCAGGCGGACACAGAAGAGGACGAAGAGGATGACACAGACTGTATGATCATAGATATGCCAGATGTTGGGGGTGACGTGTCAGAAGCTCCCATGCCTGCGCCTACACTTTGCAAATGACAGGTGTCAAGTTGAAAGACCTGGGGACCTTGGGGTTAAGGTAACAGGGATTGAGGTGCAGGCACCTGAAGCGCAGGGCTGGTCTGGGCAGTGGAGGCTATGCCTCCCACAACCTCATAGAGCTGCTGAGTGAGAGAGGGATGGGCACCAGCAACAGCCTGTTCTCTGCAGTTCCTGATTAGCAACCACCAGACTTGAGTCTCCTGCTGACTCCTGTGTAAAGAGCACTTTGTCCTACACCATGGGGTCTGGAGTCTAGAGGAGACCTGGACAGTTACTTCCAAATTGTAAAGACCTTGGGGCTGCGTGCTAATCCACCCTTCTTAGTTAAGCATTATCGACAGCTGATTGACAGGTGCCTGCTTTGGCACTGGTCACAGCACTTGCTCTGGTCCACACCTGCTATGAATTGTGCCAGGGGTGCTGTGGCTGCTGAGCAGGCCCTGGGCAAATGTGGACATGTATAAATATACTCTACCTGAGCCCTCCCTGTCTGTCTCCTGTCAGAGCTACTCTGGTCCATGTCCTTCCACGTGTCCCAGGGAAAGGAGCCCCCAGGGCCAGGCTGTCCTAGTGTTTTCTCCTCCAAGCGAGTGAACAGCTGAATACAGCTTGTCCCACCACCTTCATGTACTTTGGTAGGACCTTTGCCCCACCAGCAGCCTCAGAACAATGTTAAGCTTAGACCTAGCTGGCTGTAGGATGGGATGGTACAGGATTCCCAATGCCAGCTCTTCACAGGCACACTGGCCTCAAAAATGGTAGCATGGTGCTATGGCTTTGATAAAACACCACGAGGCTGAGTTTAAAATAGCTTGTTTATTTGGGTTCATAACTTAGGAATTACAGCTCCATGCTGCCAGCCACCTTCTGCCACCAGTCCAGGTATGTAGCAGGCTGCCTCCATCCACAGCCTGTGGGGCCTGTGCCCCATGCTACAAATCCACTGCCACAGAGGTGCTCATCCCACCTCTACTACGCTCAAAGATGGCACCAGAGGGCTGTGGCTCCACACTCCTCAGGCAGGTATAGGCCTATCCCCTGCAGCCCACATAATTCAGCTCCTGACATGGGACCTTATTCCCAACTCTGTTGCCACTAGTGTCCCTCCTATGTTGCTGGGGGGCTCAGAGGGAAAGGAATGAGTTTGGGAATAGCATGAGATGGAACCACACTGGGCCAAGCCAGCTTTTTATTCAGGAGAGTTGCTCGATGGCAGCAAGCAGCTCAGGCCTCAAAACAGATGTGGCTGGCTCAACCCCTGCAGCCCTCATGTCTTCCAACACTGAAGCATCCCAGGAGAAGGTCAGCAGGGCAGAGGGTACCTAAAAGGCAGGCAGAATGTCACCTGAGCCGTGTGGCACCCCCTATGATGGGCAGATGACCTGTCTTCACACCACCTTCACCACTCATACAGATCCCTTCAGTCAGCTCTTTAGTACCTTCCCCATCTTACAGGAAGAAAACCAAGGCACCAAGACAGTACAAGCCAAAAGGTGACAGCACCTCCACACACTGCCAGCAGTGGGAAGGTGTTCCAAAATACTAGGGACCTGCCATTCAGTACCAAGGGCACTGTGAAGGGGGTGATCCCAGCTCACCAGCCCACACTCGTTCAGGGCCAGGGCCTTGTCCTCAGCCAGCCTCTGCCCGCCCGAAGCCCGCAGCTCAAAGGGCAGCCAATCGTTCTGCAGTGTCCCACGGACAAATTGGAAGAGCGCAGGCAGCTGCTCCCGGGCATAGAAAGTCCCTGTGGGGCACAGAGCATGAGATAGATGGTGCAGCTAGCCTACCAACCACCCTGGGCTGGGGTGGCCACCAACCCTGCAGCAGGCAGCCATCAGGCAGGCGCACACGCAGAAGGGCATAGGTGTATTTGCGTAGCTCCCGCTGTTCTTCCTTCTCTCGCATGGCCTTGGTCCTCAGGGAGCTCAGCCGGTCCACTGCCTCTGTTCTATGGGGACAAGCATTGTCAGGTCTCCCCAGCGACCCCCTAGGAACTGCCCTCGCCTCAAGTGGGCCTACCTGAGCCGCTGTTCACGCTTCACTTCCTCGGCTGTGAGGCTGAAGAAGTCAGCAGGGAGCTCAAAGTGTGAGGCCAGGGCCGAGGGGCGGAAGACACGGCACTGCCGGTCCAGTGTGGCCCGCACTGGCTCTGCATCCAGCAACTGCTGCTTGTGCCTCTCCAGGCTCTGTGGCTGCGCTCGTGCATCCTCACCCAGCACGTAGAACTCCTCGGCATCCTCTGCAGAGGCATCCCAGCTGTCTCTGCATCCCACATGCCACCCGTCACCTCCCTGGTTGCCCTCTCACCTTGATCTGTCACAGGCAGTGTCACCTTCTTGAAGCCAATGGCTTCAAAGAACTCATGGCTCCCCTCCAGGCAGTTGATGCGCTCCTAGGGACAAGGCACAGAGGTTGCTCGGGCCTCGGGGCCAGGACTATCCTTACCACCACTTCTGCAATTGATGCCACGCAGCCCACACTGGTAACCTGCACTCTCAAGCCCAAGATCCTGGTGAATGGCTCTTGAGGATGGCATTGGCCATAATGGCTTCATGGCTGGAGTTCAGACGCTGTTATGGGCACAAACTCGGGTGGCTTCACCCACAAGTCTCATGTAGGACAAGTGCCGGGTGACTACCAATCATAGACCCAGCATTACTGTATAGGTCAAGATTCTATGCTCAAAAAGTTTAAAGAACAAGCCAGGCATGGTGGCTTATGCCTTTAATCCTAGCAGAGGCAGGCGGATCTCTGTGAGTTCGAGGCCAGCCTGGTTTACAAAGCAAGTCCAGGACAGCCAGGGCTGTTACACAGAAACCCTGTCTCAAAAAACCAAAAAAAAAAAAAAAAAAAATTTAAAGGACAGAGCTGGTGAAATGAGTAGGGTTCGGTGCTTGCCACCAAGTGTGTCCCAAGATCTGCCTGTTAGGAGAGACCCAATTCCCACAGGTCTCTTTCTTCCATGCAGTGCTCATGGACCCACATGTAAATTAAATACATGCATGAAAAGAAAGATGGGTGATGAGCTGCATCCTAGAGTTTTGGAGGCTAAGGCAGGACCATTTCTCCAGTACTGGGTGGGGTTGAACTACATAGTGAGACCTAAAGCAAAATAACCACAGGCAGCTCTGATGCCGACCCCATGCCACTGCAGCACACCTGGAACACCTTGTTTTGCAGTTTGATTTTCTGGTACTTTTCTTCCTCTGGGTGCAAATGGATGTTGTCCAGGTACCTGTAGGGAGGCAGAGCCACCCAGGTGACTACTTGACCTCAAACAGCCAGGGTGAGCCTGCTGCCCACACAGCACATGGAGCCCACACCACAGACCCCTTGGGAAAACAGGCTCCCTCACTTGGCAATGGTGTCCACACCCAGCTTCACTCGGTCCCGGTCTCTGTTGAATGTATGTATCTTCATGATGGAAGCAGCCACAGGGTCTGTGGAAAAGTGCTGGGGGAGGGGAGAATATGCTCAGGACCACAAGACAGCTGAGGAATGGGCAAAAGGTCAGTAACTGCAGCCATTGGCTCTCAGGCCACTGGTGTAAACTGAGGCAGAGCCATCCATAAGTGATTGACAGAGGGCAAGGAACATGCATTCAGTGGAGGCCACCCATGCCTCTTCCAGGATGGGGAAAAGGCCTAGCAGGACAAGCACATCCCTTTAGGACTTCTGGGGCCCTTATGACCGTACAGCTGCTTATGTACTAGCTTTAGCACCTGGCTGACATCCCCATGGCTGCCCAATCATTCAACTAACTCCTAGGTGCTGGGGGAAGCTGGGACCAAGGTGGCCAAAATGGGTGTCAGGTAGCAGAGAGGGACACAGGCCTGTCATTAACACAAGCCAATCTTGAGTGCCTGGAGTGATGTTGGAACCCAGGAAGACTGGGATAAGGCAGCATAGGGGTTGTTATTCATAGGCTATGGTCAGAAGACCCACAATCAGGGAAACCAAGACAGCTACCAGGAAGATGAAGCCACAAGCCAAGGGATGGTGAGACCTTTAGCAGCTGGGAAGGTAAATCTGGACCTCCATTGAGGGACCAGCCTTCCCAACCTGAATTTAGCTCAGCAAGTCTTGTGTTGGACTCCTGACACCAGAGATACACACCTGAAGCCACCAGGCACTTGTCAGAGTTGGTATAAGTATGTACATATCCTTTTATGCCTAGGTTTTTCTCTTTGTGTGTACCACAGACTGGCCCAAAATTCACAATCCTCCTGCTTCAGCAGGTAAGCAGGAATGTACCACCACATCTGACTTAATTTTCTGAGTCTTATATACCTTATGCCTCACATGAAGATAGGGCAGAAACTTGGGACCATCAGAGCACCTGCCAGGTACAGTGGTTTGAAGAGTGGCTCCTATAGGCTCATATATTGGAATGCTTAGTCACCAGGGAGTGGCACCATTTGAAAGGATTAAAAGGATTAGGAGCTGTGGCCATTCTGTGTCACTGGGGGGTGGGCTTTCAGGCTTAAAAAGCTCATGGCAGGCCATGTCTCTGTCTCTGTCATGTCTCTGCCTGCACATCAGAATGTGTAGCACTCAGTTACTTCTCCAGCACCATGCCTGCGGCCATACTCTCTGCCATAAAGGACTAAAACTCTGAAATGGTAAGCAAGCTCCAATTAAATACTTGCCATGGTATCTCTTCAGAGTAATAGAATAGTGACTAAGATGGGCACATGTGGTACTGTGCATCCAGTAGCTCAGGCCTGATGCTGGAGCACAGTCTACTCACCGACAGGATGGCCTCCTTGATGTGAGCATCTCGCTGTTCCCTCCTCAGGGTGACACCTGTGAGTGGACAGATGAAGTACACACCAGGCACTGCCAAGTGGGGAGAGATTTCCTCTTTGAGCTCAGGTACCTGAAGATTGACAGAAGGCTCTTGCAGCTGGACATACAAGCCCATGGCTGTCACCCCACCTTCCAAGGAAGGGTCTGTCCCCCTATCTCCACACTGCCCCAGAGTACTAGGTAGTCCCCAGCAGATGTCTTACCGGGTTCGTCCCAGGAGTCCCTGGACTGTTGCTGGAGGTGCCTTCAGCCTGTAGTTCCTTTCTCACTGTGGGGGGGGGGGGGATGGGGAGAGTGAGGTCCTCAGCCTGAACCCAAAGGCTCAGCCACACCCATCACCCTCCCACTCAGGGGGAGGGGGTTGGCCTGAGAGCTAGCAGCCTTCCCTGCCAATGCTCCAGGGAGTGGAGACCAAATCCCTGTCTTATCCAAGAACCAATGGTGTCACCTGTCACATGCGACCCACTGCTGCCCTCTATGGACCCTTTCCCATTGGATTCAGCCCAACCAAGGTGCCACCCAGAGCAGAACTTACCCTGGTTCCTAATGGAATCCTGAGATGTAGGGCCCCGGGCTCGGAGCTGCTTCTGTTCCAGCCTGGCCAGGGCAGCGGCAGCAGCCATCTGTGCCTGATCAGTAGGACCCTGGCGGGGCTGCCGGAGGCCCAGCTGTGGTGACTTTTCTTTGGAGGTTTTCTCCCTGAACAGACACGGGGGCCCAAATAGCCTACTAGGGCTCCCATCTTGCAAAGAAGTGCACAGATCACAGACATTGGACCTCCAGACACCATCCTCTTCAGTATCAGGTGAATCTGAGGATCCTGTGAACCTCCATGTACCTCTCTATGGAAGTTGCCCCACTATTTGTAGCTGCACCCCTGGTTTGCTCACTACCTTTCTAGCTCTGTCCTGCCTCTTCCTCCCACACTCCACACCACCTGCAAAGGAGTCTTAATCTCTCAGGTACCCTGTCCTGCCCCCAATACCTCCCTTTGGTCCTGCCCATGCTCCGCCCAGATCCTGCCTTTAGGCAGTTCTTTCACCTCTTCCCTTACTTAGCTCCGCACCTGGCATTGCCCCACCCCTTCTCGCCAGCCAGGACCAGGAGTCTCCAGGCCCTGACCACCCACTTCTTCCTGGCCAAGACTGCTCACCAGCCGCGCCCATCCCCGCTAACCACGCCCTACCCTTTTCTGCTCCACCCACCTCCCCGCCCTCCATTCCTACAGCCTTCTGCCCCACCTATCTCCCCCCTCCTTGCCCTCCCATTTGCTCCGGCTCTGCAAAGCAGGGGGTCTCTGGCACCTCGCCGCCGGCCCTCTCCGCTCCTTGCCCTTCGCCCTCCCAGTCGCCCAGCCGGCGTCACGCACCCTGCGGAGTCCGTAAGCTTCTGGCCAGGCCCCGCGCTCTTGAACTTGATGTCAGCCTTGATCTCCTGGAAGAACTTCTTCATGGTGGCGGCGGCCCGGCGGCGTGAGCCGCGGGGCGGAGGGCGCAGGGCCCGGGTGGAGAGGAGCGGGCGACCAACCACCGGAAAGAAAATATCGCGGCGCCGGAAGTCCCGCCCCGCGCACTTGACAATCGCCTCGCGGGCTGGGCGCCGTTGCCGAGGCAACGAGCCCGCCTCCCTCAGGACCGCAGCGGGCCGCCAGAGGGCTCCAGAGAGCATCTAGCCACCGGGCATCCTGGGAGTGTCCCCAGAGCTGCCGAAACCAGGCTGGATGTCAGTTCTCTTTATCCTGGGCTAAGAAGAAAAAAGTGTGGATGTGGCGGGCAGGAGCCTTAAATCCTCTTTGGGAGGGACAAGACAGAGAGAAAGGAGCCGACAGAGGGATTGGTGCAAGCAAGGTCAAAGCTGGGATCAAGGTCAAGGCCATGTACCTCAGTCGGCACAGGGTTTGCCCGGCAGATGTGAAGCCTGAGTTTAATCTGTTGCAACACTTCCATCTGGTGTGTGCACACTCAACCAAACAGATGAATGCTCTAGGCTCAGTCATTGTAGAACACTATTGTTCACATGGAAAACAGCCACCATCTGCATCAGGGCCACTTGGACTATGTGCAAGAAATCCCCAAAGTGTTGATGGGCACTCTAGAAAGGAGTGGAACGGGCCACTATGCTCACTTGAGATTCCAGGAACGCCCTCCTGCATCTCCCTTCTATGCATGTAGTTCTGCCCTAATTGCACATACCATTGTGGTCTCAGGAGCTACTAAAGTTTGCAATCAGTGGACCATGTCACCGAAGTGGCTATGGACAAGCTCTCATCTCTGCTGGTGTGAAACTGTCCAGGGATGCAGCAGTTTTGGGAGCTACCCAGGCTGTTATCTCATTGTATTTGCCAACCATTGTACCTCAAGATGAGCAAAGCTGAAGAATAGACACCTGATGGTTCTATAGAAGTGAGCCCCATGGCTGGATGAGAGCAGGGAAGGCATTTGATGAGAACTGTGGAAGACTCTGGCTTCCAATAACTATAGTAAAAGAGGAGGTGGGGCACCTGAGGAAGACAGCCAGGAAATACTCGGTAAATGTTCCAGGACATGATGCTTTTTACTCCTTTGAAAAATGAGCAGGGCATGGTGGAGCACACCTTTAATCCCACACTAGGGAGGCAGTGGCAGTAGGATCTCTGTAAATTCAAGGCCAGCCTGGTATACAGAGGGAGTTCCAGTATAGCCAGGGTTACACAGAGAAACCCTGTCTCTAAAAACAAAAAATTTGAGCCGGGCACTGGTGGAGCATGTCTTTAATCCCATCACTCAGGAGGGAGAGGCAGGCAGAGCAAGTTCCAGGACAGCCCGGGCTACAAAAAGAAACACTGGGGGGAAAAAAGTTTGTGGATACATGCTTTTTTATGTTTTCTGGAGGTAGGGTTTCACTATGTAGACCCATAAGATGGCCTTGAAGAGATGTCTGCCTGCCTGTACCTCCTGAGTGCTAAAATCATAGGTGTACAACCACCAACTCCCCCAATATATATGTTTGAGAGAGAAGGCCTCACATAGCCTATGCTGGCCTTGAACTTTTACCTTTCTGAATACTGGAATGACAGGCTTAAATGAGCCAGTTCTCTGTCGACTCCTTAGGTCCTGAAAGCCCTGCGGCACAGACAGCCCATCTCTACCATTTGTTTTTCTTTGAGATCATACAGATATCCTAAGTACAAAAATAGAAATACAAACAGTTCTTTATAGTGTGAGTAAGGATTCTATTGTGGATGCTTCAGAAATTCCAATGACCAGACCCAGTTCAGGATAGGGAAGTCACTAACCCTCCCTGGCCCCACTGGACATGTTACATTGTGGACCCTGTTTTATAGCTAGAGAAACTGAAGCACTCAGTACCCAATGAATTTTTTACTCAGTATGTTATTGCATAGTTTGTGGCACCACATACATACAGTAAGTGCTCAGTTAACACTTTGTAAATAAAAGAGATAAGCATTGTGGGGATGCCGCTCAGTAGGTGGAGTGTTCACCTAACATGCTTGACATCCTGGGTTCCATCCCCAGCACCAAATAAACACTTGGAAGGTAGATCAGAAGTTCAAGGTCAGCCTTAACTACATAGCTATCAGAAGCTAGCCTGGGCTAAGTAAGATCTGATAGGTTATCTCCACGGAGCAAATGATCCAATTCAAACCAAATTAAAGAAACAGAGCTCCAGGACAGCCAGGGCTACACAGAGAAACCCTGTCTCGAAAAACCAAAAAAAAAAAAAGAAACAGAGCTCTGCCCCGCCCCATTCTCAGCTCTCTCTCTAGCCCCGCCCCTTCCTCCACCAACTCCTGGCGGGAGTTTGCAGGGTCCCGTTGAATCTATCCTCGTGTCAACCATTGGTCGAGCTGTAGCCAATGGGCTTCATAGTTGCACCAATGCCCTTCTGGAAGTATGCCATTAATCCGTCTTCTACGCTGATTGGGTACATTTCGTCTGGTGGTGTCCAGTAACCTGTTCAGTACGGTTACGTATGTCCCGCCCTCCCTAGGCGGCACCGCCCCATCGCTGCTTGTTTCACCTCCACCCCGCCCAGTGACCCACAGTCCCCAACCACATTCCGGTCTCAAGCCACACCCCCGTCCCTTTCTAGGTCCCTCCCCATTTCTGAGCCTGATTCTTCTAATCTCCTTCACCCCGCCCCACATCCTGCCTACGAGCCACGCCTCTGAACTCTCCCCAACCTAAGCTCCGCCCCATCATTCCTCTCTAGGCTCCGCCCTGTAGCCCCTGTCGTCTTTCCTCCGACAGCCTTCGATCCACCCACTGGCCCCTAGTCCACGCCCTTCGCTTCTGCTCCGTTATCCAATCCCGTTAACTAGCTCTGATCCAACCCCTCCCTTTATTGGTCCCCGCGCTTCTCTGTGGTCATGAGCGACGGCGACGGCGGCCCATAGCGAATGGAAGGCGGGACTTCCGATAGCGCCGAACCCAATAAGTAGGCGCCGGCCGGCGGCCCTTGCGGACGCCTCCGCCCCTCAGGCGTCCGACTCCCGCCTCCGGCTTCGCCTCCCACCGCCGTTGCTGCTTCCAGCGGCCTGGGCCTCCGCCGACAGCATGCCGCACGCCTTCAAGCCCGGGGACTTGGTGTTCGCCAAGATGAAGGGCTACCCTCACTGGCCGGCCCGGGTGAGGCCGCGCGTGGACGGGCCCGGCGGAGTTGGCCGCCCGGAGCCGAGGGGCCGCGGGCGCGCGCAGGGAGACTGGAATGGAGGCCGAGGGGAGGCTGAGGAGAGGTTGGGGCTGCGGGCTGAGGCGGCTTCTCTGTGGCTCTCTGGGAGCTAAGGAATCATCCTCCGCAGGGACCACAGTTCCTGGGGTCTGGAGGGTCTGAGGGACTTGTGTTTTGCTGTTCCGGATCCCGGCCTTGAGACCCTTAGAGCTGTGATGTGGCAGTGTTTGGTCTGAGTGACCTGCATGGTGAGGTCCTGAGCCTCAGAGACCCACAGTCCTGCTGGGAATGGCTGTGGTGCTATCCTTGTCTTCCTCGGGGGACCTGTGTCACTGAGTCTGGGGTTCAGGGCCTGAGAGACAAATGTTGTAACAGTTCAGAGGTGCATTTAGGGGATCCAGGATCATGGAGCCTGAGAGGTGTAGTGAGGCGTCGTGGGGTCCAAGGGGTGCATGAGCACTTTGGGACTGGAGTGGAAGGGTCAAATGATGGGAAGTCTGTCTCCCGGGAATTAGGCTGCGCGTGATGTATGAGGGAGCAGAATGCAGCCCCAAGCAAGAGACCCCATCTCCATTTAGGTCATGGAGATGAGAATGAGGGCAGGGGTTGGAAGAAGGCTTCTCTGGGGACCTGGAGTCAGGCCCTTAAAGGGACTGAGTGGGCTGTAGCTCACCTGGAAACAGGCAGCTTCAGGCTGGGGATAGGGAGCTTTAGGGTTTCCAGTTGGAGGAAGCCTAACCCTAACCCTGGGGTTGAGTAGTGTAGATATTTGGAGCCTGGGGTGCGCAGGTTATAGAATTCCGGTCCTGACAAGAGACAGCACATACTGAGGGACCCAAAGGCTTCTGTTGCCCCGTTGCCCCCAGGACGTAGGGCAAAGGCCACTCCAGGGCTGAAGTTGGAGGCATCCATGTGGCAGGACTGAAGGAATTTTTGTTTGTGCAGATGGTGGCTGTTGTTCCAGGCCCTGCACATGTTCAGTTGCATAGAGACAGTTTTGTTGCCTCCAGGTCTTAGTGCAGAGGTCTAGGTTGTCTGTGTTTACATTGGGGATGGGGGTGGAAGGCTAGACATAAGAGAGTCGCCGTGGGGGTGCCAAAGAACAAGCTGAACGGGAACCAGCCCAGGAGGTGACTCCTAGGGGTCAAGACCAGAGAGACCGTTGGCTTCCTGAGTTGTGGGACCGGTGGGAGAGGCAGCCTGGCAGTCCTTAGCAAGGCGGGCTTGAATATGCTTGTGCATCTGGGATCCTGCATCCAGCCACCAGGGACCAGAGAATAAACTAGTAGGACCAAAGAGAAGTGAGGGATGATGCTGGAGAGCAGGCCAGGGAGGACCCAGCAGTCCCCCTGGAGTTGGTGAGGTGAGTGGATAAGCCCTGGGAATCCCACTTTGAGTGGGGAGACTGAGGGGCAAAACTTTAGGGTGGCCACTGCCCTCCCTAGTCTATCTCTGCTCTCTGCGAAGCTCTTGTCCCCTCCCCCCTCCCAGCCATCTCCAGCACAGAGAGAACATTTTCAAGCACCTGATTGGAAAGGAAGGGGCTGCTAGCGTCCTGTGGGGAAGGTGACTGACAGCTGCTGGAGCCCATGGGCTTGTACAAAAAGGGTGGGACTTCCGGGATGCTCAGGGCCTGGCTCCTGCAGCCCACTCCTGCTCTGCATCCCTCGAGGTGCCAGCTTTACCTCTGGGACAGAGCAAACCTAGCTTTTTGGCAGGCGGGGAGGTCGTGGGCGAGTCCTGGGAATGGGGAGATGCTGAGCCTAGGCCCACCCCCTGGGGGCTTCAGAGGGCTGTACTGGGCCTGGCTCAGGTTAAGTACCTGTGTGGGGGCCCAGCTTTCTTCTTGATGGAAGAGTCACTGTGGGTGGCAGACAGACTAGCAGGAGTGCACACAAGAGTACAGGTTTCACAGCCAGGCATGGTGGTATGCACCTTCAATCCCAGTGCCTGCTGCTCAGGGGGCAGAGACAAGTCCCAGGCCAGCTTGGTCTACATAGTTTGAGGACAGCCAGGACTACATAGTGAGACTGTCTAAAAAGAGATTTTTTTTTTTTTAATGTCAAATTAAGGGGCTAAGGAGATAGCTTAATGGGTCTGAGTTCATATCTCCAGACTTGGGTTTGAAAAGGGCTGTGTCTCCCAAGATGTGTTTTCCCCCCAGGTAAATGGGTGATTTCCTGGGCCTAGATAAAACTGCATCCTGGCCCTCTCCTGAAGCCCCCTGACCAGCCTGCCTCTCACTACAGATTGATGACATCGCTGATGGTGCTGTGAAGCCCCCACCCAACAAATACCCCATCTTCTTCTTTGGAACACATGAAACGTAAGTGTCCCCTCTAGGTTTTCGATACCTACCCACAGACTGGCTCCCTTCCCAGGGTGGCTTGGCTCACCTGGAACTGGCCTGTGGTTCCTTCCTCCAGGGCCTTCCTGGGACCCAAGGACCTGTTCCCCTATGATAAATGCAAGGACAAGTACGGAAAACCCAACAAAAGGAAAGGCTTCAATGAGGGGCTCTGGGAGATCCAGAACAACCCCCATGCCAGCTACAGCGCACCTCCGGTGAGTGCCTGGGCATGAGTGTGGGTGGGGCTTCCTCAGAGATTTCTCTCCCCCTGCAGGATGCTATGGATTGGTGTTTCTTTGGGGTGGAGTGCTGGGCCCTACAGAGTGCTGAGCAACATCCTAGGTCTGCTCACTCCAAGGGCTCCCCAGGTCATTACCACAGATATCTCCAGATACCACCCAGTGTCTACTATGTGGGGACCACCATATGACTAAGGTGAGCCTAGATTCAGAACAGGGTGTTTCAGGCCTGGCAGATGGTTCTTGAAGGTGAAAAGCTTCCCTTGGATAGCACCTTCCTCTGTTCCTGGACTCTAGGCTGTGGATTAGGTAGAGTAAGCAGTTGTTTGTGAATGTGAGAGCCCACCCAAAAAAAAAAAAATGTGAGAGTCAGGAAGGAGAAATCATGCCGAGGGTCACAGAGATGGCACATCCAGGGACATTTCTCTGGAAATTTCTAGAGAAAGAAGGATTTAGAAAAGTTGAAGTGAGGAACTGGTGAGACTCAGCAAGCTGCTTGCCCACCAAGCATGATGACCTGAGTTCCATCCCCAGTACTCACATGGCAGGAAGGGAGCTGTCTCCTGTGTGTTACTCTCACCTCTAAACAAGCCCAAACTTAGCAAATATAATTTCTAATTTAAAATTCGAAGTTGAAACCAATAGAAAGCTACTGTGGAAGGCTGGAGAGGGGTGCCCATGTGGATGTTCTAGAGTGAGATGAGGGCACAGGGTGTCAGGCTGGCTTGGGTCCTGCACTCTGCTGTTGCTACTGCTTTGGGATTGTGGTGGTGTTTCTGTGTGGTGTGTGCATGTGCACATGTGTGCATATCTGCAGGCTGACATCAGTGTCTTCCTTGATCACTCCATCTTACATACTGAACCACAGTCTCTCAGGAGCCCCTAGCTTACTTAGTTGGCCAAATTAGCTCCAGGGGTCCCCTGTGTGTCCTGTGCACCTGGGCTCTCTGGGGATACCAGGAATCTGAATCTTCTTGCTATTGCTTGTATAATAGGTGCTTTGCTGTTGAGCCTTTGCCTCAGTCCCTGATCTGGAGGTTTTCATGAGAAGTGGTAGGGTAGCGTCGGCTTGGGATGGATTGGGGGCGGGGAGATGGTCATAGGGAGCAGTCACAACAAGCCAAAACTCTATGTTGGTGAGGAAGGGCCACCTGGATTTGCTGATGGCTAGCAAAGTAAGAGTAGATGAGGGTCAGTCCTGGCCCTGCCTTTGCTGGTAGAAACTGCAGTCTTGTCATAGGATCTGGTTGTGGTTGGACATTGAGGTCTTGAGGTGCCTCTCCTTCCCTAACTGGCTCATGGAGGTAGTCTCCCTAGGGAGCGGCAGACATGGTTGGGTCGACACCTGCCAAGACCAGGATCAGGTGCTAAAGTGGACGCAGACCTGGCCCCAAGGAGTACATAGTCAAAAATGTGGGTTTTGGCCACCTTTGCTGAGGGTTAGGGATTTGCACTGTGGGGGCCAGTGACATTTGACTTCTGCCATGTATACCATGTGTGCAGTCGTTCTCTGTGGATCTCTCCCGGGCTGTGCTTGGGCAGATCTTGAAGATAATCATGTCATAATCTCTCCTGGCACTGGTTTGAGAGCTCTCTGGTTACACATCCTGAGCCCTTTGCCTGCTGGTTAATCATCACTGTATTTAATATTTATTGGACATCCATGGATTGTGGGTACCATGCAGGCAGATCCCCCGTCCTCGAGGAAACGAGACTAAAACACCAAGTGCTGGGACCAGCTGGCCCTCCACATGCCTCTGAGACAGAGTAGCTGGGAGCTCTGAGAGCCCCTGGCTGCCCTGTAGTTCCATGACCCTGGTGTGCCCTCCATGGAGACATAAGTGTGGAACATATATGCCTAGCTGGGCCTGGTCCTGCAGGCATGTCATGCAAGCATTCAGAGATGCTGAGGCAGGGGGGCTCGCTTGGGTTACAGAGCGAGTACAGGGTCAGCCTGGGCTACACACAGTGATACTCAAATCAAACACAAAGGAAAGAAAGGGATGATTCCTGAGCCACTCTAGAGTGGCCCTTCCAAGGATTGTCAAGATAGATACTTTTGACAGGACTGTATAATGAGACTGAGTATAGTGACAATTCTAGAGTTTTGGTTTCTTTGAAAAACACAGAACTAGAGGCTGGAGAGATGGCTCAGTGGTTAAGAACACTGACTGCTCTTCCAGAGGACCCGGGTTCAATTCCCAGCTCCTACAGGGCAGCTCACCACTGTCTGTAACTCCAAGATCTGATACCCTCACACAAACATACATGCAGGCAAAACACCAATGTGCATAAAATAAAAAAATAAATTACTTTTTTTAAAACAAAAATATTATAAGAATATGTTTTTGTTTTAATCCCAGGTGAGGTGATATGGGGCTGCTTCATAGCCGCTGACTGATTTGCCTTGTGCTCTAGCAGATGTATGGTTTGCCAGCTGCAGGTAGTTTCTTCGATGGTGTGACGTTTGGAATTCTGAGAACTTTTCAGAGGGCGTATAAGTGCTGCAGCCCCATAGGAGGTCAGGGTTGCTGGTCTTTCAGGGGGCTGGTTGCAGTTTGTCAGTAGTCATGCTCAAAGAAGAAACAAGGAGAAAGAAATTAGATCCAGAGATCTCTCTCTCTCCCCTCTGTCCTTCTTTCTCTCCTATCTAGTGATGGGGGTGAAATGAGGGAGGGGTGGAGATAAAGGGTGGGAAAAAGAAAACCCACAAAGTAGCAAAGACCAGCTGTGATTGAGCCATCTCTTTTCCCTAAAAATTTTAGCTTAATTTTACATGTCAGACAGGAATCCAAACTTCACATTCAGAAGGAGCATGGCCCTGGGAGGAGCTCTTGTGCTGCCTTGCCTCCTGGTTACTTTGTGTTGTTTTCTTTCCCAGATAGCCCTGTTGCAGCGCCTTTCTACTTGTCAAAAAAAAAACGCACAGAGCTTTCTTTTCTTTTTTTAAGATGCATTTATTTTTAGTTCATGTGTATGGGTGTTTTACCTTTATGTATATAAGTGCACTGTGTGTGTGCCTGGTTCCTGAAGAAGTCAAAAGGGCTTCCAGATCTTCTGGCACTGGAGTTATCAGACAGCATGTGAATGCTAACGACTTTTTTTTTAAGTTTCTCACTTTTCTTTATGACAAATACTCCCTAATTTCTTGTGGTCAGAAGTTCTTTGAGAACATTCCATCAGCCTTAGTCAGAGAATAGACAGACCTGACTTCAACTGTTCAGTGATTGACCCTGCAGAAAGCATAAGTTGTTTGTTTGTTTTTCAAGACAGGGTTTTTCTGTGTAGACCAGGCTGACCTCAAACTCAGAGATCCTCCTGTCTCTGCCTTCTGAGTGCTGGGATTAAAGGCGTGTGCCACCATGCCTACCTAGCCCCAGCTTTCTTAAGTGTTCATTCTGAGCTTTGCTTACTCAGCAGGGGTCCTGATGGCTGATCCATGCTGACAGACCGGCCTCCAGCTTTTTGGAGGAACTGTTTGTGTGTGTGAGATGTATGCACATGCAGAGGAGGCCAGAGCAGAATGTGGGGTTTCATCCTCTGTTACTCTTTCCACTCTGTTGCTGAGACAGGGCTCTCTGTACCGGAAGCTTGCAGTCTTGTCAGGGCTGGCTGCTTGATGAGCTCTTGGGAGATACCTGTCTTGGTCACAGACACTCACAGCTATAATACTCAGGTCCTTTGTCCTGAGGAAGGGCTTTTATCCAGATAACTCTTTTCAAACATTTTGGGTATTTTGTTGGTTTTTGGGTTTTGAAATAGGGACTTACTCTGTAGTCCAGGCTGACCTCAAACTCACTAAGTAGAAGAGGATGGCCTTGAACTCCTGATCCTCCTGCCTCCACTTCCCAAGGGCTGAAATGACCAGCATATGTCACTGTCTTATCCCCAGTATTTTTTTTTTTTTTTTTTTTGGTTTTTTTGAGACAGTGTTTCTCTGTGTAGCCCTGGCTGTCCTGGACTCACTTTGTAGACCAGGCTGTCCTCGAACTCTCAAAGATCCGCCTGCCTCTGCCTCCCAAGTGCTGGGATTAAAGGCGTGCGCCACCACTGCCCGGCTTATCCCCAGTATTAATCTCTGTCTCTTCCCTCTTTCGGCCAGGATGCCAGATGGTCATACTATACCATCATGCCTTTCAGCCCTGCTGTGGTCCTCAGTGGGAATTCCTTCATTATATGGCTAGATACGCAGAGAGTTTGCTTGGGCACCCAGCAAAGCCCATCTGGGCTCTGAGACAACTCAGACTTACACCGAGCCACTCAACCATAGTGCTTTTATTCCTTGTTTTTAGTTACATGCATGTGTGCCTGGGGCACTTCTGAAGGTCAGAGAACAACTTGTAGTTTATGTTCTCCTTCCATATGTGGGTCCTAGAGATCAAATCCAGGTGATGCTTGACAGCAAGTGCCTTTATCCACTGAGCCTTTTCACTGGCCTCAATAGTGTTTTTGTAGGTGGGACAGATTGGCTCTCTGGAAGGGTAGACTTTGTTTAACAGAAGGGCCCAAGCAGTCCCCTGACTTGTGCCAGGCTTGTCCTGCCTCACCCTCCCAAGCTTGGGGTTACAGGTAGGGGACCCATAGTCATTCATGACTGTGAGCTAGTGACCTTAAAGGGTTTCCACTGAGCTGGAGAGGCAGTTGGTAAAATGGTTATCATGGAGTCAAGAGGACCTAAGGCCCAACACCAACAACATAAAGCCTGGTGCGGTGCATGCTTGATCTCTGCACTGGGATCCTTTTAGCTCCTGCCCTCCAGCCTTTCCTCAGTGAGTCTGTGAGATCCAGGCAACTGCAGCCTTGCCTCAGAAAGCAAGGTGGCCCACTCCTAAGTAGCAACAGCTGAGCTTGTTCCGTTCTAGGCACACCTGTTTTTCATAATGATGTTATTTTTGTGGTTATGATTTATGTAAACACACACACACACACACACACACACACACATATATGTTGAGGTCAGATGACAACTTGCAGTAGTTGGTTCTCTCTACCATGTAGATTTTAGGATTAAACTGCTGGTCATCAGACTTGGTGGCAAGCATCTTTACCCAATGAGCCATATGACACGCCCTGTAATATTTTGTTTGTTTACCGTGCAGCTCAGGCTAGAGTCAGCTCATCCTCTCTGATGCTGGGATGAGGAACAGGAACCCCAGTCTTGGCTTCTGTGCAGAGCTCTCAAGCTAGTTAGCTACACAGTAGGCTGTGTGTAGAGGGCAGGCTCTTGATGCTGGGGGTATTCCTTTCAACTGGCACCCGGGCCGACAGGCTGTTGGAAAAGAGAAGCCTGGTGTAGAGGCATCACTGCTGATGGGGAGTCCTACCTTAGGGGCATTGAAGCCCTGGGTCGCTTCAACACCTACATGCTGTCTGCCTCTGTTTCCTGCCAGACCCCAAGGGTTCGGGTTAGTGTGCAGTCAGTACTCAATCAGCACTGAGAATAGGGTTTCTTTTTATTGTTTGTTTTTGTTTTTCAAGATAGGGTTTCTTTGTGTTGCCCTGGCTATTCTAGAACTCACTCTGTAGACCAGGATGGCCTTGAACTCACAGAGATCCGCCTGCCTCTGCCTCCCAAGTGCTGGGATTATAAGACATTAGCCTCTATGCCCAGCCTGTCTTAGGGTTTCTATTACTATTAGACACTGTGACCAAAAGTAACTGTTCATCATGGAGGGAGGTCAGGACAGGAACTCAGGCAGGACAGAAACCTGGAGGCAGGTGCTGATGCAGAGGCCACAGAGGGTACTGCTTAATGGCTTGCTCCTCATGGCATGCTCAGCTGAAACCGTACTTTTTAATTATTAAACACTTATTTATTAATAACCATATTCACTTATAACAAATACACTTACTTATTATTCCTATAAATTCCTACAACCCCTATGAATGCCTACAACCCCTAAGACCTAACCACTAAACCTATTGATAACTATTACAACTATTTTTCATAACTTTTTTGAAGGATACAGTCTCTGGGGCAGGTCCTCAGTCACCAGGAGCACAGTCTCTGGAGTAGGGTAAATTGGCTATGGCGGTTTCACCTTAAATAAGGCTTGAGGCTTTCTTCTCTCTGGGAGACCTCAGCCGTCTGTAGGCCAACTTACTTCCTTTGTATCAGCAACTCTGCCACTCTGCCTCAGTCTTTAAAGCTGGCCACAGTTCTGTTCAGGACACTGTTCAGACACTGTTATAACCCCTCTAGGCAAAAGCTGAGCCACAGGGTTTAGTCTTTGGCCTTTTGCTGTCTTGCTGAGGCTTTCTCTGCTCACCAGCTTCTTTCTGCCTCTGGGAGATCTGGCCATCAGTCCACCAGCACTTCCTCCATCAGAGGATACAAACTACTTGTTGTCCTTTCTAGCATGAGGACTCACTGGCATCGGAGCTCTAGCTTTCAAGTGTGTCCCCTTGGCTCCATCCACTTGTCCTTAAATAGAATCGCTCCTTCTTCCACCTGCTTCAGCTTAATTTGGGCTCTGTCCACTTAGCAGAAAACAATGCCAGGTCATAAAGTCTTTCCTTGTTTCACCTGGCTTCAACCTTGTTTTTCAGTCCATAGAGACTCCCCTCGTTTCCCGTGACTTCATCCATAAGCTGATAAGCTAATTGCCCACAGCCAAGTTGATCTTCATGCCCCAAATTAAGAGACTGTATCAGAAACCTAGATATTTACTAAATCTAATTTATATTAATCTAACTCCCTACACTCAGCATACTTTCTTCTAGAACCCAAGACCACCAGCCCAAGGATGGCACCACTCACAATGGGCTGGCTCTCCCACATCAACCACTAAGAAAGAAAATGCCCTACAATCTTGCCTACAACCCAACTATACTGAGTCTTACACACACACATAGGGTTTCTCTGTGTATCTATCCCTGGCTGTCCTGGACTCACTTTGTAGACTAGGCTAGCCTTGAACTCACAGAGATCCAACTGCCTCTGCCTCCTGAATACTGGGATTAAAAGCATGTGCCACCATGCCCGGCGGGAGTCGTTTTCTTAATTAAGGCTACCTCCTCTCAGATGCGCTTGTGTTGAGTTGACATAAAACTAGCTATCACGCTACCTTCCGGGACACAGCTGGGCTGAACTACTCTGCTGTGGTCCCTTCTTAATTCATCCAGACATACACTGAGCACTGTGTATTTTTACTTTTGAAACAAAGTCTCACTGTAGCCCAGGTTGGCCCTTCACTCATGATTCTCCTGCCCCTGTCTCCTGTGTGCTAGGATGACAGTTACAAGCTATCACCTTTGCAGAACAATGCTGTAGGTGTCCTGTTGTATTGGAAACAGGGTTTTCTAGTACATGAATGCCATTGTGCAAGTGCAGTGGTGCCTCTGTGTTAGTCTTTCCCTTTCTCCTCACTTGAAGCGTGGTCTCTTGTTCCATGTACCCCAGGCTGCCTGCCGACTCCCAGAGATTCTCCTGTCTCGACAGGCATGCCTTGATTACTGGTGCACACCACACATTGAGCTTTCATGTGGGTTCTGGGGGTGTGAACGGCAGTCCTCACACACAGCAAACACTTCCCCTCCTCACCCTCACCCCACCATGATATCTGTCCATTGCCTAGGCTTCAAGGCCACAGTGGGCCTGAGCCTGTGCTGCCAGTCTCTTGCTGACCTGCTGAGTTGTGTAGCTGATGCATGGTCTGTGGCTGTGCCCTTGTCCTGCAAGATCAGGATGCCCCATGTTCTGTGTCATCCAGGGACAGCAGTGGTTCTCCATTGTTTGATATTGCCTTGTTCTTCTATGAGAGCCACTTGACATTGTCTTGTTGGGGAAAATGAGATCCATGCTGTCATTTTTGGGGGATGAGAGAAAGGGAGAACAGTCAGGGCCCTGTGCCCACCCTGGGGAAGACAGTGTCTCACAGTCCACACAGGCCATCACTTTTCCCTCTCAATATTAAGTTTGTAACTTAAGTATTAGACAGTTCACAGTGGTTCAAGCAGTGCTGTGTCACAGCTCTTTGGCCACACGGGCACTAAAGACAAATGTCCTCTTCATGGAAAGACAGGGCTGGGCCAGCACCTGGTTTTCACTTGGTAAGGTCATTAGCCTGGACTGTGGTCTGTGCTGAGGACTCAGCCTCTGCTCTTGGTTGGGGAAGATGCAGGACTTTATGAAGGAGGCTGGAGAGTCCCTTCTACCTGCTCTCCTCCTTCCCTCCCTTCCTCTCTTCCTTCCATTGCTTTTAAAACAGGATATCACATAGCCCAGTCTAACCTCAGACTCCCTATGTAGCCGAAGGTGACTTCAGGCTGTTGCTCCTCCTGTCTCTGCTTCCCACGTGCTAGGTAATGGGTCTGGCCTGTGTTTTCATGCTGTGGTGTTTGTGCACTTAGGCTCAGGATCAGTACCTGGGAGGTCTGGACTTCATCTCCCCATTCTGGCCTCTGCAGCTCATTTGTGTTCTCATCCATGCTCCGGGGATCTGCTCCATAGCATGTTTTCTCTTCCTCGGCAAGCCTTCATCTCCTATCCTTCATGCTCACCACAGTCACCCCAAGGCAGTATCTTTTTAAGCATCGGGTTCTTATTTTTACATGTATATCTTAAAGGTTCCTGTCTGGTTTTATGTCAGTTTGACAACAGTAGAGCTGTTTGGGAAGAGCCTCACTTGAGAAGATGCCCCCAACAGATTGGCCTGTGGGGGAAGCCTGTGGTACAGTTTGATGATTGATGGAGGGGGGCCCAGCTGTGGTTTGTGCCATCCCTAGGCTGTTAGTCCTAGGTGCAGTAAGAAAGCATGGTGAGCAAGCTTGTAAGCAGCACCCCTCCGTGGCCTCTGCATCAGCTCCTGCCTTGAGTTCCTCTCCTAACTTCCTGGATGATAAGCTGTAAGTTGAAATAAACCCTTTCCAAGTTCCTTTTGGTCATGTTTTTTTTAGCACAGCAATAGAAACCCTAAGTAAGACAACTTGGTGTCAGGAGTACAAGATTGATGACAGATACATGACCATGTGTTTTAGGGAGGATTGTGAAAACATTTGAACTTTGGGCTGAGAAATCCATTGAGTGAGTACTCAGAGCTCAGTGGGCTGTTCTGTGGGAGCCTGTAAGAGAAAAATGTTGAAAGCAATGCAGACGATGGAGGCCTTCCTTCTGAAGTTTCAGAAGGAAGTGTTCAGAGTACTTTAGGGATCCTATTGGACCATTCCACTAAACTGTAACCTTTGCTTTGCCGGGACAATCAATGCTGGTCAGCTGGGGCTGAAGAATTAGTGCTGATTCCAGCATGACTGAGGCAAAATCTGGAAAGTGGTTCTTGAAGGTTAGCACACAGAGGCTGTAGTTCAAAGAAGGGAACCAAGCCAACATCTCATGCTGGCAGCCAAACTTATTCATATGTAAGAGTCACCTAGGTAGTACTGGTTTTGAAGACCTTTGAAGAGGTCTTGGAGAGGAGCTGAGGCTTGGCACTAGCAGAGGCCACTATGACGGTACAGACTCAGTTACAGTAGAAGCCTCAGGATTGAAGGGTTGAGCGGGGAGGCCGAGGCTTGGCACCATGTAGCAGGGTCAGAATCCCTGAAGAGAGTCCACGAGAGGCCACTGGTAAACATGCAGCCCAGTTGCTGAGACCCCATTATTTTGGAGATGCCAGTGGCATAGAATGACCAAGGACAACTGCAGGTGTGGAGTGGAGCCAGCCTGAGTCTAGAAGACAAGCTATGTGTGCTTCAGATGGCAGAGCCAGAAGCCTCTGCCGAGGCTTTTGGAACTCAGAGCCCAAGAGTCTCTGAGTCCTGCTGAGCTGTGCATGCCAGACTTGAGCTTTGTTTGGCCTGACTGTGGCTGCTCTGCCTCCCCCTCCCCCTCCTGGAGTAAGAAAGAACGTCACTTTTTTCTTCTTTCTTTTTTTTTTTTTTTATTTTTTTTTTTTTGGTTTTTCGAGACAGGGTTTCTCTGTGTTTTAACAGCTCTGGCTGTCCTGGATTTGCTTTGTAGACCAGGCCGGCCTTGAACTCACAGAGATCTACCTGCCTTTGCCTCCCAAGTGCTGGAATTAAAGACATGTGCCACCACTGTCCAGCTACTTTTATCTTATTTCAATTCAATTTATTTAATCCCACAGTTCAGAGACTTTGTATATTTTAGTGAAAATTTGAAAGAGATTGGAGATTTTTGTTGTTTGTTTTAGAAGTGGGGTCTCACTGTGTCCTGGTGTCCTGGGTGTCCTGGAATTTGCTCTGTAGACAAAGCTAGCCTCAAATTCATAGAGATGCACAGAGCCAGACTTGATTGCTCCTACCTTTTTTTGGTTTTGTTTTTGTCTTTTCAAGACAGGGTCTCTCTGTGTAGCCCTGGCTATCTTGGAACTCACTGTGTAGACCAGGCTGATCTCGAATTTACAGAGATCCACCGCCCCCAGAGGTTGCTCCCACCTTTAATCCCAGCACTAGGGAGGCAGATCTCTGCAAGTTCAAAACCAACCTGGTCTGTGTAGTGAGTTCCAGGACACATCCAGGGCTACACAGAGAGAACCTGTCTCAAAACAAAAACAGATGCACCTCCCTCTGAGGGCTGGGATTAAAGACTTTGGAAACCATGCCCTGCTAAGACTAAACTTTTGAAGTGTTTGAATTTCGAAGACTAGTACTCATAAAGTTATTGTATTAATATTAATATATTAAGAGGGAAGAAAAAGTTCAATACTAATGTGTTTGTGTGTCAAGTTAACAAGAAATCAATTAGGTGGTTTATGTCAACTTGACACAAAATAGAGTCACTTGGGAAGAGGAACCTACCTCAATTGAAAAAGTACTCACACCACAGTAGCCTACAGGCCTGTGTTTATGGCATTCTCTAGACCACTGGGCTGATGGTCCTGGATTCTATAAGTAAACAAGTGGAGCAAACCAGTAGGCATCCCCCTTCATGGCCTCTGCATCAGCTCCTGCCTTCAGGTTCCTGGCTTGAGTTTCTGGTCTGACTTCCCTGGATGATGAACCACAAACTGTAAAAGAAAATAAACCATTTCCTCCCAAGTTCATTTTGTTGTTTTTTTTTTTGTTTTGTTTTGTTTTTCATTTATTTGTTTGTTTGTTTGTTTGTAGAAAAGGTTTCTCTGTGTAACCTTAGCTGTCCTGGGACTCACTCTGTAGTTCACAGCAGGTTCTTGGCCTAGAACTCAAAAAAGATCTTCCTGCCTCTGCCTCCCAAGTGCTGGGATTTAAAGGCTTGCGAAACCACGCCCAGCCTGGCCATTTTTTTTAAACCACATCAATAGAATGTATTGGGGAGGGGGTGGTGGAGGTCGGGTGACAGCTTGAGAAGTTGATTCTCTCCTTCCACCATGTGCATCCTAAGGCTTGAACTCCGTTCACCAGGCTTGACAGCAAGTGCCTTTACCAGCTGAGTTGTCTTCCTGACCCTAGACACTAGATTCTTGGTTCTATAAGAATGATCAGCACTGGGCATGGTGGCACATGCCTTTAATACCAGCACTGGGGAGGCAGAGGCAGGCGGATCTCTGTGAGTTCAAGGCCAGTGTGGTCTACAAAATGAGTCCAAGATAGCCAGGACTTGATGATACACAGAGAAACCCTGTCTTGGAAGGGAAAAAAAAAAAAAGAATGGTCATGGTCAGCACTCAGGAAGGAAAGGCAGATGGGTTTCTGTGAGTTGGAGCCCATCCTGGTCTACAAAGTGAATTTTAGGACAACTAGGGATACACAGAGAAACTCTGTCTCAAAGCAAAAAAAAAAAAAAAAAAAAACAATAAAAAGAATGGTATGAGCAGGGCTGAAGAGATGGCTCAGCCGTTAAGAGCACTGACTGTTTTCCCCAAGGACCCGAGTTCCAACCCCAGCACTCACATGGCAGTTAATAGCTGTCTGTAACCACCGGGCATGGTGGCGCACGCCCTTAATTCCAGTAGTGGGGAGGCAGAGGTAGGCAGATCTCTATGAGTTTAAGGACAGCCTGAACTCTACAGAGTGAGTTCCAGGTTAGGGCTACACAGAGAAACCCTGTCTCAAAAAAAACAAACAAAAAGAATGGTCATAGCTGCACGAAGGGTCTGGGTTCCAGTCGTGCAGTCCCAGCAAAGGATAGCAGGAAAGTACCATTTGGCCACCCTGAAAGCATCAGATGAGCTGTACATGCCATGGGTCCTGTTTCTAGTGTTGGTGTGTTTGCAGCTGGTACAGCTTTCATCCCAAGGCACCTTTACTCCACAGCACGTGGCTCCGTGCCTGCCCTTGGCACTCTGCTTTTCCACTCAGATTCACTGTGAACAGAGACCCCACTGCAGGGCCATCATCTTATATAGCCTTGGCTGGACTAGAACTACAGTATAGGCAGGGAAGGCCTCGATCCTCTGCCCCCACTTGCCACATGCTGGGATTTTCTGCCTGTGTAGTCACACCAGCAGCCATGCTGCCGATGCTCACTATCTCTGGCTGTACCACGTGTGCTGCCGATGCTCACTGTCTGGCTGTACCACGTCTTTCTCCTTACTTCATGGAAGTTGAGTTCTTTCCAAACATGGTCCTTGAAAAGTGAACAACTGGCCCCACTCTACCCCCCTACCCTCAGGCAGCAGTTACGTGGAATGATGGTGACAGGGTCTGGATGAAGCTATGCTTGGGGAAATCCAGCACTGTCGCTGCTTTTACCTGTCGTCATAGTAGGTGCCTCGTAGTGTGTGTTGGATGAGTGAGAGGGAGCTGAAC
The DNA here is from genome assembly GCA_907164525.1 of Lophiomys imhausi. Classification (NCBI taxonomy): domain Eukaryota; kingdom Metazoa; phylum Chordata; class Mammalia; order Rodentia; family Muridae; genus Lophiomys; species Lophiomys imhausi. The sequence goes on from CAJQZJ010032834.1 coordinate 6,758,687, forward strand.
ACGATTGGGCTCACATGTTCTCCCTGTATCCTGAGACTTCTTGTGCCCAGTAGTGTCAGAGCCTCAGAGCCTCAGTAAGTTGGTGTGTGAGCTGGCCACAGTGTCACCCTCAGTCCCTTCGCCATCACCTTCGTCTCTATTCCCTGGCCATCCCAGCCTCTTCTTTTGCTAAGAGGACCCTCACTCCCTCATATCACTTGTAAGCTTCATCTTGCCCACCTTGCTCTACCTCTAATGGGCCTTTCTGAGGCCGCAGTACAAATCCTTCACTTCTCAGTTCTCACAACTACAATATGTTTTCTGTATTTCCAGTCACTGTGTTTAGGAGCCTTGTGTCTCTAGGTCCTCAACTCCTGGTTGGGACAGGAGACCAAGCTGCAGTCACTTCATGCAGAGCCTGTGGTGTGGCTGCTGCCTGAGCAGGCATTGTGAGGGTGGCCAGTCCAGCAGTGCCCGTGGGGCTGGCTTTCTTCTCACAATACTAGGATAGTTTGAAAGAGAGCCAAGCCAGACCTGTCCAGGCAGGCCTGTCACCGCATTACAACACAACTTCTAGGCCACCCCAGGTGGTTCAGAGAGAGTCCTGGGCCAGCTTGGCTTCATAGTACCCTATCTAACATAGAAAGTAAAAAGAAGCCCTGGGTTGTATAGCTCAGACAGTGCTTGCCTACCATGCATGAAGCCCTGTGTTCAATCCCCAGTAGCACACACACAAAACAAGCAAACAAAACCTACAATGCTTATGACTACTTGCTGTGGTCTATATGCTGCCCTGACTTCACATGACAGCTCTGTGCTACCTGCAACAGCTTCATGAGGCCAAAACTATGACTCCTCCTTGCTCAGATGGAAACTGAGGCACAGAGCCAAAGCACTTGCCCCTATGTATCACCCACCACCTATACCATCCTACCATCTCAGTTTTCCAACTCACAAGTGAGGTGACTGAACCCTGAGCTTGGATTCCCAGCATTGGATGCTATCTGCCCAGTTGCCAGGGGGCCAGGAAGTCTATCCTGGCCCCTTAGTGACAAGTCTGTCGCCCTAACCCCAGCCGGTGAGCTCCTCTGACAGTGAGGCCCCTGAAGCCGATATGGGCGGCGGCAGCGATGGGGACAAAGACGAAGAGGCCCGGGGGGTCATGACTGTGACAGCTGTGACCACCACAGCCACCAGTGATAGGATGGAGAGTGATTCCGACTCTGACAAGAACAGTGACCACAGTGGCCTGAAGCGGAAGACAACAGTCATGAAGGTAGTGTGAAGAGTACAGCTGCTCCAGACCTGTCCCTTTGTGTTCCCTTCTCCTGCCCCTCTCAATAGGCATTGTTTTTGTTTTGTTTTAAGACGGGGTCTACCTGCACAATAGCCCAGTCAGATCTGAAACTTGTAATCCTCCCTGCCTCAGCCTCTGGAGTGCTGAGGTCATGGGTATGTACCACCATGTCTGCCTTAGTATTCATTCAGATACCTTGAAGTTGATTCCTTCAGGGGGTATGACTTTCAATGACATTTTTAGTCTTTGTGTGAGCATGTGATATGTGCACATGTCTGTCTGTTCCTATGTGCAAAGGTTGACATCAGGCATCTTCCTCAATTTCTTTTCCATCTTGTATTTTGAGACAGAGTCTCTCCCTGCACTTGAGAGCTCACCAGTTTTCCTAGGTGGCCAGCGAGCCTGGGGATCCTGTTTCTGCTTCCCTGACCCTACATAACAGATGTGGGTTTGTTGGGGTTTTTTTTTTTTTCCTGCATGTGGGTATTTTACCCACATGTATGTCTGCACATCTCATCTCATTCGTGTCATGTCTAATGCCCAAAGCCAGATAAAGCATCAGATCCCTTGGGACAGAGTTGTAAATATTTGTTTGAGATCGTCTCAACTATCTCAGAGGATAGCCCTGGATCTCCTAGAATTCACTATGTAGCCCAGGCTGTCCTCAAACTCATAGAGATCCACCTGCCTCTGCCTCCCGAGTGCTGGGATTCAAGGTGTGCGCCACCACTCCCGGCTTTGTAATTGCTGATGGTTGTGAGCGGCCTTGTGCACACTGGGAACCAAACCTGAACCCTCTGGGGAGCCAAGGGGTCATCGCTCAAGCCCTAGCCCCTTTTAAATGTATTTTTCATCATGTGTCTATTTATGCCTTGGAGGAGGGTGCAAGTGAGTTCAGGTCCCTGTGGAGACAAGAGGTATCTAATCCCCACAGGCTGGAGTTACAGACAGTTGTGAGCTACCATCTGGGTGCTGGGGACCATGAGGCCTCTTGAGAGTAGCCAGTACTCCAGCCCATGATGTGGTTTTTCTACAAGGATGCTAATGATGGGGCTTAGATCCTCAGGCTTTCACCATAGATGCTTTTGCTGCTGACCTGTCACCCCTGTTCGTTATGGACTCTTTGATCACATTGATGGGTACCTCTTGGCCATAGTAAACTGCACTGCTTCCTCCACAGTTCCTGCTGTGGGCCTGTCAGTCCTGCTGGGGCTCTGCGCTCTCTTATCTCTGTTATCTCTGTGATTTTCTTTTTGATATAGAACTTGTGCTGTAAAATGAAGCATTCTGAGGAGCAGTCCTCACCAGTTGTCTCTAGAAAGTTCTGGCCCCATTAGACACTATCCTCTCTAAGCCCCTGGCACCTGTCCCCTACTTCCCTTCTCTGACAACTCAAGAACTGGGGAGCTCCTATGAGTGGGACCTACAGTTGTGTGTGCCTCTGTGTGCGGCTCATGTCAAGACCCCAGAATTAAGGACCATCAAGGCACAAGGATTGCATATTCAAGGCTACACAGGAGGGTCCCCTCTAGAGCTGGGACTATGTAGCTGCTGACCTGGCCTGGCCCTACCTTCCAGATGTCAGTCTCTAAACGAGCTCGGAAAGCCTCCAGCGACCTGGATCAGGCCAGTGTGTCCCCATCAGAAGAGGATTCTGAGAGCCCATCTGAATCAGAGAAGACCAGCGACCAGGTGAGTGGACACCAGCCCCTAGGACAGCCTGGCATGGCAGCCAGCACCCCTAACACTCCTGCTTCTCCACCCAGGACTTCACCCCAGAGAAGAAAACAGTGGCCCGGGCACCACGGCGAGGTCCTCTGGGAGGACGCAAGAAGAAGGTAAGGGTGCTGTGCCCCAGGTCCTGATCAGCCACTGACATCATGAGGGAGCTTCGTGGCAATGATGCCTGGGTACCCACTTGTGTGGTAATGCCCCTGCAGCCTTCAGGCCACTGCTGCTCCTCCCGTGGGACTCCAGTACCAGGATTGGAAAATCAGATCTTATGTACTGGAAAGTTGTGGCATAGAGTCATGTGTGCTCTGTGTACTCGTGGAGGTGTGAAGACTTGTGTTCACAAGACTGCCTGTACATGTGCAGGTGTGTTCGTGCATCTTTGGCCATATGTGTGGTGTGGACTGTGAGTGTTGCACTGTGGCATGCTGTGAGACCTGGACAGTATGAGGGAGAAAGCAGGCCAGGCCCCCTGTGCAGGTTTTCAGTGAACATCTACCATGGAAAGCCCTGATCCTGTTCCCTAGGACCCATCTAGGGTGCCCGGGATCCATGTCTCTGCTGTGGATGAGGGACAGAACTGTGTCCCTTGGGGACTACAGGTGCCTTTGCCCTCACACCCTAAATCCTGTTGTGACTCCTCTTCCATTTTGGGCTCTGGCACCCCACTGGCTCTGCCTGTCCCCAGAAGGTGCCGTCAGCCTCGGATTCAGACTCCAAAGCCGGCTCAGATGAGGCCAAGGAGGAGCATTTAACTATGGCACAGCCATCCCCGTCCTCCTCGTCTTCCTCATCCTCCTCCTCAGACTCCGATGTGTCTGTCAAGAAACCCCCTCGAGGCAGAAAGCCAGGTAAGGCCTGAGCCAGCCTTGATGCAGCCCTGGGAGGCCATGGAGAGACCGTCACCCCTCCTTTTCCACAGCTGAGAAGCCAACTCCCAAGCCCCGAGGGCGGAGACCAAAGCCAGAACGGCCACCTTCTACCTCCAGCAGTGACAGGTAGGTGTCAACTAGTGGTGTGGGGACTGCATGGCATGCTGGGGTCCCCACTGATATGCTGTCCATCCCAGTGACAGTGACAGTGGTGAGGTGGACCGCATCAGTGAGTGGAAGCGACGAGATGAGGAGCGGAGGCGCGAGCTGGAGGCTCGAAGGCGACGGGAGCAGGAGGAAGAGCTCCGGCGACTTCGAGAGCAGGAGAGGGAGGAGAAGGAGCGGCGCAAGGAGCGGGCAGAGCGTGGCGGCAGCAGCGGGGAGGAACTGGAGGGCCACGAGCCTGCAAAGAAGCGCAGCCGCAGGGCACGGGCCCGGGGCACACCATCCTCCTCAGACTCAGAGCCCGATGGGGAGCTTGGGAAAGAGGTGTGTGCTGCCCCCCCTTCACCTGAGGCCTCAGGCGCTGGCCCTGCTCCCCACTCCTTTACTGAGTGCCCACTGAGACCTGGACCTCATTCTGGGTGTTGGAGATACGATAGTAATAGAGAGCCCAGTACCCCAGCCTAGAAAATAGGGACAGCCAGTCGAGCATCCTTCCAGAGTTGTAGGGCTTATATCTCGCACGGAGCCCTGGCCTTCGCACCTCTGGAGGCCAGGAAAGCCATTGCTCACATATGCTGGGTTGGGGTAGCAGAGCCTACAGCTCTGTAGGATAAATGATGGGAATATGGGACAGACTGCTCCCAAGGCAACCTGTCCTCTGGCCACTTGCTGTAGGGGAAGAAGTTGGCCAAGAAGTCCCAACTGCATGGCTCAGAGTCTACAAAGAAGCCTGGGCAGAAGGAGAAGAGAGGGCGGCCAGACGAGAAGCCACGAGCCAGGTCAGCGCCTGTCCTGAGTCTTGGACCTAGTCCCTTTCCCCTTGTCCTGGCTGTTGAGTTTAGCCTTGGAGCTTCATCCATTCAAGGCTTCTAGCTCTTGGGGCTGTGCCCCAGGACTGCCCCTGCCCTACAATGGGAATCTCCTCCGGGGCCATGTGTGCTGTCAGACTAGGAGCTGTTGACCTTTAGTGGGTGGAGGCCAGCACCAATATCCAGCACCCTGCAAGGCTCAGGAACCAAAAGAGCAATCGACTAGTGTCCACAGCTAGGGACACCATGGATTTAGCTTTAGCCTAACGTGTGAAATGCAGCTCATCCCTGCTCCCTAAGTGTTTTCCTAACTGTTGCTGATCAGAGCTGCCCATGGGTGTCAACAGGGTGGCATGGTGGCTGGGTGGTCCTTATCTGCACCAGAAGCAGAGGGAGTGCCCCAGGTCCTTTGCCAGGCTGTCTTGCCTTTACCTTGGACCTCCCAAGGTGGCCTGTCTGACAGGAGCCTTTCCATAGGCCTGTAAAAGTGGAGCGGACACGGAAGCAGTCAGAGGGTCTCTCACTGGACAGGAAAGGGGAGAAGAAGAAAGGTGAGCGCTAACAACAGTACAGGGTCCCAAGGCTCCGGTGTGGGCCTGTGGTGGTAGGAAGAGCTGGGCTGCCCTATAGCCAGGGCCAGAGCACCCTGCTCACACCAGCATCTCTCCTGCCCAGAACCTTCTGTAGAGGAGAGACTGCAGAAACTGCACAGCGAGATCAAATTTGCACTGAAGGTTGACAACCCAGTAAGACATCTGCTGTGCAGCCCAGGGCCACAGCCCCACACTCTCCGCTATGGGTGCTTTCCTCACCCACCTCCTTTCTGGCTCCTTGGAAATCTTGGGAAACTGAGGCAACAGGGTCCCCTAGGTGGAAGAGTAGGTTTCATAGTGGCCCAGGGGACCCCACTCCCACGCCGTGCAATCTCTCCTGGGGACAGCAGGCAACATTGTAGCAGACAGCTAGGACTGCCTCCCGATTCTTCCTGCCCTGCAGGACGTGAGGAGGTGTCTGAGTGCACTGGAAGAGCTGGGGACCCTACAGGTGACCTCTCAGATCCTTCAGAAGAACACAGATGTGGTAGCAACGCTGAAGAAGGTATTGCACAGGGCACCAGGGCAAAGCATCCGGGAGATGGCGGTGGGCAAGGGGAGGTCTTGGGCACAGCCATTGGACCTGCTAAGCCTGGCTTCCTGGTGGCCAGATTCGCCGGTACAAGGCCAACAAGGATGTAATGGGGAAGGCAGCAGAGGTCTACACCCGGCTCAAGTCGAGGGTCCTGGGGCCGAAAGTCGAGGCTCTCCAGAAGGTGAACAAAGTTGGAGCCGAGAAGGAACGGGCTGACAGCGAGAAGATGGAGGAGCAGCCTGGGGAGCAGGCTCCCAGAGAGCTGGCAGAGGATGAACCCAGCACCGGTGAGAGCCACCTGCACCTGGTCAGAGGGGCAGGCAGGACTGCCATGTTTGTCCCTAGCAAGCTTGCTAGACCCATCCCCTTTCTAGGGCAGCTGGCACAGGGTGTTACAACTCCACTGGGTGCTGACAGAGGGGTCCTGGCAGTGCTGTGGGCTGCAGCACCCACATGCGCCCGCACTGCTTATAAGCATGGCCACAGCTGGGTGAGGAAGGTCTTAGAGAGGCAAGCTGTGTGCTCATGATGACCTGTCTCTCCCTAGATCGCTCAGCCCCTGTGAATGGTGAAGCTGCTTCCCAGAAGGGGGAGAGCACGGAAGACAGAGCACAGGAAGATGGGCAGGACTCAGAGGACGGTCCTAGGGGTGGCTCCTCGGAAGAGCTGCACGAGTGAGTGTCCCTGGGCATCAGATGCATTCCCTGCGTGCTGGAGCCCTCACTCCACCCTACCATATGCTGGAGTCAGCCAGCACTGATTGTGGCCCACATCAGGCCACCTCAAGCTTCCAGCTGCTGGTGCTCTGGGAAGGAGCTTCCTGCTGATTGCCCAGGGGTGGCCCTCCTCCAGTAGCCACCGTGAGCACTAGCCACCAGACTGAGCTACAGGTGGACCGGGGAGGGTCTGGAAGGCCACACAAGGCACAGGTGCCCTCAATAAGGGTTATCACCCTTCCTTGGCTGCCCACCCACCCAGTGGTCCCATAGCAGCACCAGGCAACCACATCCTGACCAGCCTTCACTGTGCTCCTAGCAGCCCACAGGACAGCTCTGACCCCACCAGGCCTGGAAGTGAGCATCAGGAGCATGAGAGGATGCGGCTGGCGTCCGAGTCTGCCGATGATGATGACAGCTGAGCTTCAGCCGCTGGCCACGGTGCCATGTCCATCCCCAGCCTCCCAGGGAAGTGCTGCACTGTTTGTATTTGTGGGTGGGCCTTTCTGCCTAGTTCTGTGATTTCAATTGACATGAAATGGCTATAAAGAGTTTTGTAATGAAAAAACAGCTTTTATTTGGCTTGGTGTCCTGGTGTGAAATGCAGCTGGGCTAGGGCCAGGGCCAGGGCCCTGTGCCTGACATAGGGCTGAAGTGCTGGCCACCAAGAGCAGCAAGGGAGCCAGGCCCGCTACAGGGCAGGGATGGGTGGAGCAGACACGAAGCACAGGCCAACAGGAGGATCTCATCCCAGCTGGACCAGCGCAGTGCTGCTGGGCAGCTCAGCCTTTGGGCTGCTCTCACTGTAGCTTTGATTAGAGGCTTCCCCACCTTGCTGTGTTCTCTGTGGGCTTAGCAGTTGGGTACATGCCTCCCAGTGTATCCACCTGCCTCAGTAGCCACCGAGAACTGGGCATGATGTAGTGCGGTTCATCTGCTGGAGGGCTTAGCTGCAGGCCCTGGGCCTGGTGTTTGCCAGTCAGTGGCTGAGTCTAGTGTCACACTCTCATTCTGATATGGCAGAGGGGCAGGGAAAGGCTTGGAAAGGCTCCTTACCATCTCCATCATGGCATTCCTAGGCCATAGCTGGCCCAACCCTGAAGCTCGTGGACATTGCTACTTTCCAAGAGTGCAAATAAAGGGGAGCTGGAAGGTTAGGGTTGTTAGCACTACTGGGGTTCAGGGAGAACTGGGCTGTGACCTTGGGTGGCCCAACATGTTGTATGCTTGTTTCTTGTGTGCATGGGGCAAGGAAGAAGGCCTTCACCTGCCCATTTCTCCAATCGGTACAGCCTTCAACCCTAGGCAGGCCATGTGCCTGTAGACCACATCCCCTTGCAGGCCACGTCCTCATGCAGGCCACAATTGATCAGAGCAGTGCTGGACCTGTCAAGTCAGCCCTGTCTCCATCCAGTGGTGTGTGTGCCAGTCCTTTTCCCAGCTGAGCAGGCCTGAGTCAGACCACAGCAGCCTGGAATATATTTGTGTGGCTCTACTTCCTACTAGATATCAGAAGAGGCTGTGGGAGCTTACCTCAGTGTGGCTGTGCATTCTAGTGCCAGGGAACAAGGTTATGAGTTGCCGAGTCATGAGCTCAGATCGGTGGTTGCACGGCCCGGAGTTGGGGTCTGGGGTGCAGTGGCAGCACCACCCATAGCAAACAGCCATTGGTGCTGAAGGGAGGGTCAGTGGGAACAGACTGCTGGAGGAGCTGCTAGGTTTGGCTGTACTTCTGCTTCACTCTGTGTGTGTGAGATCTGTATGGCCTCTGTCTGAACAGACATGGTGGCTAGTTTGGAAGAGGGGCCATCGGTTCTTAGAAATAGCCGGAGCCTCTGATTTCGAATTCACTTTCCAATGACCCTCCTGCTCAATCCACAGCTTTGGGAAAGGGTAGCCTGCTATGAAATCACAGCAGGGTCCCTGGGCACCACACCCTCCCAACTCTCAGGTGCCTACAGCTGGCCACAAGGCGTCAAGGCGAAGGGTCCCACAAGCCAACTGAGGGGTGGGCTCTGCTGTAGCCTGTCCAGCAGCACCTCCAACCCCTGCCATGTCTGAACAACATCAGCTCTGCTCTGGGCCAGCTGCTCTGTCTGCAGCTCGCCACCACCTGCTGAGGATACAAGGCCATACAGCTTGCAGAGGCTGTGCCGCGCTCGCCCTGCCTGCTGCTGAGCCTCTGGCAGGCCCTGTAGGCTGGCGGCCAGGCTGCTGTAGGCCGCGTGGAGCTGACAGGAGAGGGTGCACAGCCTGTCCTGAGCCACAAAAGTCCGCATCTGCATGGAGGAGAAAGGTAAAGAGGGGGTCATGTGCTAGGGGCACTGGGAAGGGAGACCCATGTCACACGCACCTCATGAATGCCAGCAGCCTCCACCTTGGTGCTCAAGCTCTGGTCCCAGCGCATCTGCCCACCCAGAGCCTCCATGGCCATGTCTGTCTGAAAAGAACCACAGGAGAGGTGGTGGCCCCAGTACGGATGGGAACACTTAGTGCTGTGCCTGGATCTTGAGTCTAAACTTCCTTTATATGTGGTGCAGCCAAAGCACAAATTCCCCATGAGGGCATTTGGAAGGCTAGGTGGCTGTCCCTCTGTGTCCCTGCACTGCTATCCTCTGCATGTCTACACAGATTTCTTTCTGTCCTCTGCCCAGTCTCACCACGCTCTTTCCCGGGGGATCTGTTCCCTTGCACCCCACCATGCCTCCTTTGTGTCTTTTCTATACTCCCTGAGTATCACCTTAGGAGACTGGGGGGGGGGGGGGGGGACGGGCTTTATGACAAGGGAGGGAGTGGGCAGATGACAGGGATGCCACCACGCACCCAGAATACCAGGCATCTGTGTCCATGATGCCCAGCATAACCCTGGACATAGGACATTGGGCAAAGAACCCCTGCTAGGGCCCCATCACCCTCACCACCCTCTCCCTTGGGTTCACAGATCCCAGCCACACACCCAGCTCACTAGATGACATTGGTGCATCCATGCCTCAGCTCCTTCTGCATGCAGGGGGTTTAGCTCAATAGACACTTGACTGATGACCAGTTAAAGTGTTTAGGGTCAGGACCAGAGATGCACTTACCAACTGGAAGGCCTCCTGGAGCTGGGCCAGCACGGCCCTGGCTTGGAATTGATTGTGCTGTATGTGGCTCAGGGCATGTTCAAAAGCTCGCTGGCGGAAGCTGGGCCCCAGGTCACCCAGGCGGACAAAGTAGCTTCCCCGGTCGGCAGAGAGCACCCGGGGCCCTGAATCTGAGGCTGCCAGCCGAGCTGGAGGAAGACAGTGAGACTCAGTCTGAGAAGTGCCGTGAAGCACCCACAGTGGGGCGGGGGTCTAACCAAAGCCCAGGCCCTGGGGACCCATGATGGGGAGGGGCAAGTACTCACCTTGTTCCTCAGCTGTCATGGGCTGGAAGATGTCCCCCAGCCCCTTCAACTCATTACAAAGTGCAGCAAATCCTGTGGCAGCCAGCTGACCACATTCCTCCACAGACCTGGTAGCCACATGATCAGATGAAGCTACACTAGACACAAGGCCTTTGGTGGCATCTATGGGTTCCGTGACAAGCCCCAAACCATGTGTGTCTGAGAGGCTTCTGATCTCAAAGCATGGGGACTCTGCAGGAGTCAAGGTGGCGTGCTGCACCCCTTGGTTGGTGGCATGAGCGCCAGAGAGTGAGCTTGGGACTGTGTGGGTGGCATTGGTGGCCACATTACTTGCCTGAGGCAGCATGATAGACCCTGTGTCTCTGGTGGTATCAATGCCCTTATGAATGATACCTTTAGCCATGTCCATGGCCCCTGTGGCCCCAAAACAGACAATGTCCTTTGTACCTAGAAGCACACTCTTGCTGATGTCCAGGCCTGTCTGCATTGTCCCTTTGGCCATGTCCACGGCCCCCGTGAGTCCTGTGGTCACCGTGTCCTTGGTGCCCATGAGCACAGACTTGGTGGTGTCCAGCCCCCCCTCCACAGCGCCTTTGGCCACATTCACGGCCCCTGTGAGTCCTGTGGTCATCGTGTCCTTGGTGCCCATGAGCACAGACTTGGTGGTGTCCAGGCCCCCCTGGGAAGCCCCTTTGGCCACATTCATGGCCCCTGTGACCCCGGCACAAACAGTGTCCTTTGTGCCCATCAGCACACTCTTGCTGGTGTCCAGGCCTGTCTTCACTGTTCCTTTGGCCACATTCATAGTACCCGTGAGTCCTGTGGTCACCGTGTCCTTGGTGCCCATGACCACAGACTTGGTAGTGTCCAGGCCTGTCTGCATTGTCCCTTTGGCCATGTTTGCAGCTCCAGTGAGTCCTGTGGTCACTGTGTCCTTGGTGTTGGTGAGGACAGTCTTTGAGGTGTCCAGACCTCCCTTGACAACATCTTTTGCCATACCCACTGCTCCCATAACGGCTCCAGAAACTGCCTCTTTAGTACCCACAAGAGCTGATTGGGTGGCTCCCAGGTCACCTTGGACAATTTCCTTTGCAGCATCTGTGATACCAGCTACCCCAGAGGAGAAGGCCTCCTTGCTGCTGGTCCTACTGAAGCTTCCCACATCCTTGTGCCCAGTGGCTGGCTAAATGAGGAAGGGCACAGGTCAGCACCTCACAAAAGTCACTCTAGGGTGGACTATGCTGTGAATACCCTGTTGTGCACCCGGGTACCTAGGACCTCCCTTCCACACCTACCCCAGCCAAACACCTTAGCCTCATCTAGCTGCAGAGCAATGTCTGGAGACCCAGGACACAAGCCCCAAGACTCCTCACTCCATCCAGCTAAAATGATCCCTTTCCTGCTGGGCATGCGATCAACCCAGCACTTATAAAGTTTAAGGCAGGAGGGTTGTCACTGGTTCAAGGACTGTCTCAAACAACAAAAATTAAAACCCAAGTTGACAGATGTCAACATGCACTGGGCTTTGACACATCTCAAAACATTGCCTAGGGCCCATGGGGTCAGAGGCCGCACTGTTGTCACTTGGTTGTTTGACACAGGGTCTCATGTAGCCCAAAGTTCACTATGTAGCCAAGGAGGACTTGCTGGGATGATGGAGATGTGTTACCACTGAGTGGCTCTCGTTAGACGATTCTTCCCCCAGGGGACCCTGAGCACACCAGCAGATACTGAAGCTGTTCCAATAGGGAATCTGCAGATGCTGGGTGGGTGGAGGCTGGGCCCATCAGGATCCTACAGTGCTCCCCAGTTAGCCTGAATGAATGGTCACTGTGGTTTGTGCAGTGACCTGGGCTTAAGTCTCTAGCTCTTCCCTGTGCTTGTGTTGATGTAAGGCACACATGGTATCTCCCCTACCTCCCAGCCTGCTGGCATTGCAGCTCAGGTGGAACTGCATATATGGAGTCCTGGGTTTCATCCCCAGCAGTCCATAAAATAGATGCAAAAGCATACACACCTGTCAACCCAGCATTTGGGAGGTTGAGGCAGGAGGATCAGGTGCTCAAGGTCAGCCTCAGCTACATAATGAAGTACAGGCCAGCCTGGACTACCCAAGACCCTCACTTCCTTCAAGGTCAGGAGGCAGGGATGAAAGGGATTCAGTGGGTGCTTAATTGTCGCCAACACAGAGGGATGGGCAAGGGGCTCTGACTGCCAGGGTTGTGATTTGAGTCTACAGGGTGTATGTAGAGCTTCACCATTGCTGGCCCTTTGAGAACTCTGTCTGGGTGGTGCTTAGGGCAGATGGGAGTCACAGAAGTGGGAATAGGGTCTCCCGCCTCATCAGATTTTCTGCACCTGCCATGTGGTATTGTGGGGCATAGCCCTGTGTCCTCAGGGCTAATGGTTAAGTGCTGAGCCCAGAGTCTTATGGAGGATGGCTGAGAGCTTGTGCCCATTTCACAGATGTGAAAACTGAGGCCCAAGATGGAGAATGTACTGGGAACTGCACCCCATGGAAGGAACTTAGACCTCCCAGACAACGCCCAGGTTTCCTGTCCAGGGTCTTCTACTCTGGCTCACCTGTTCAGAAGGCTGGAGCAGCCCTGCCACACCCCCTGCCATCCGCGGCGGGTCAGTGGCCACTGCAGCTGCAAAGACAGAGCCAGGCGGGGGAGTGAGGGGCAGGCCTCTGGCTAGAACCTGTTGTTGTGCAATTACCACCAGGCCTGGCCCTAGAGGACAAGAATGTCCCAGCCACAAGCCAGGGACAGCAGGAGGCTGCATCCACAAGCAGGAGTCAGGCCCATCCTCCCCTCCCCCTCCCTGTGACGCAGGGCCCTGCAGCTGGCCTCCCATAGGACTTTCTGTCCCCATCTCTGGGTGCCAGATAACCACCCTGAACCCTTGGGTGGGGCCCACAGAGTCTGCAGTGAGCTGAGCGAATGGTGCCACACTACCCCTGCCATTGACCATCAGCTGCCTGTCACACGTGTGTAGCCTTCAAGGCAGGTGGGTGGTAGCCGGCTGCAAACACCCAGCTGAGTCCCAGAATGCTGTGTGACCCCCCCTCTGAGTATCCTTGACAAGCTCAGGCAAACACAACCCCCAGCATGGACTCCAGTGCAAAGAGCAGAGGGGCTGTGGCAGGGTTTAAACGCCCTCTTCCCCTGGCTATATTGCCCAGTATCTGTGCCTCAGTTTCCCCATCTAATGAGATAACACAGACACACGGTCACCAGGATTGCCACAGGTCCTTCCTGGGTAGTTGCTCTGCCCAGCCACTCACCTGGAGATAGGGGGACAGGAGTCCCCGTGGGGTCTGTTGCTGGTTGTGCATCCTTTGTGGAGCTGTGGCTGTGGGACACCAGATTCCGGGCAGAACTGAAGCCAGGCAGGGACCCGAAGAAACTGCTCAGGGTCTGCATGGGGTGGGTGGGTGGGAGCGGCATGAGTGGACACTGGGGTTACCTTCCCGGGATCCCTGGTGGGGCAACCCTCTGTTCTCTTACCTTGCCTTTGGATTTGGGGGGACCCCTGGTTCCATCTCCTGAAGCTGACATGATGGCAGCCTGGGGGGCTAGAAAGGGGCAGAAAGTCGCACATGTTGGGGGACCCTCCTATCCCATCCCTCCCCCAGGCCCCACAGGTACCCCCTTCCCCCCCCCCGGAGGTGGAGGTCGCTGGGTGGCACAGCTGGACTTACCTGGACAGTGCAGGGTCCCTCTGAGCAGGGCAGCTGCTGGCAGCACCTCAGCTCCCAGTTCCCTGGCCTTATAGGGTCTGAGGAGGGTGCAGGCTCAGCCGGCCCAGGCAGGCGGCCAGATAACTGGGGCGGGTGGAGGGGAGTGTCACATGCCCGCCCGCCTGGGCCAGTGTGGACCCGGCCCAACACCTTTCCCCTGCTCTCCACCATGGGCCAAGAGGCCTCTGCTCATGTTGTCAGCCCCAGGCCCAGTGACTCACAGGCCACCTGTGCGCCCAAGGACACTGCCCTGGTCTCTGCCTCTACTTTTCTGACCTGGGACCTCTTTGGGTCTCAGTTTTCTTGCCCAGAGCCTTTGCACAGACTATGTATGCCTCTGACCCTGCCTGCTACACCTTCCTCTAGATTCCCACACAGCATCACCTCTGTCATCCTGTTTACATCCTGTGCCCACTACAGTGCCTGGCACGCATCAGACACTTAGGAAACATTGTCTAAACGAGCATAACTAATGATGCATGTGAGTTTGAAATGAGGTCATATGTGATCAGTAGTCACTCAACAAGCACTACCTTATTATCACCTGGTCAGAAACAATCTCCAAGAGAAGAGTGTGTGTCCGGCAGAGGGCGGGCCTGGTCTAACCAAGTGTGAGGCGTGTGTGTGTGTGTGTGTGTGTGTGTGTCAGGGAGACCTGGGCCTGAGGCCCCAAAAGCAGGAATCTTTTACAGCACCTGGACTCACTGTTTGCCAAGCAGGCTGTCAGTGGAGTGACTGGGCAGGGTGACTGACACTCCCACCCTTGACTCTGCCCCAAGCTTGTACCCCTGAAACAGGGATCCCAACTTCAATGGTGAGGCAATTAACTCTTGCGCTGAACCAGGGGAAGAGGTTCCAGGCAGGAGCTTTGTGCCCTCTGGTCCATTTCCTTGGAATCTTAGTTATGTTGGGTGATGGGAACAGAAGAGAGTGCCCCAGCTATTGCTCCCAAGGGTGTCAGGGTGTGGGGGAAAGGGCATATGGGGTGAGAGGATAGCATTTGGCCCCCTCTGTGCTGCCAGCTCCCACCTGCCCCCTACAATCCACAAGGCTCCCTGGAGGAGGAAGCATTGAGCCTGGAGGAGGGTTGTGCCTGTTGTAGGGAGTTATGCGGTTTCTGGAAGTGCCCAGAAAGACCATCCAAACCAGGTCCCAGGAAGCCAGGGGCCGCCCTGACCTTACCATGCTGGACACCGATTTCCCAACACACTGCCCAGTCCCAAGAGCCAGAGGAGTGACCAAGAATGCAAGAATGCGGTGAGAGGCCAGGAGAGCCCTAGAGGGCTCCAGAGGACCCACCCTGACTTTTGCCCTGCCTCTGTCTCCCACAACCCCTCACCAGTGCAGCTGGGGAAGCTGCTGTCTCCTGCAGGTCCAGTGAGGGAGGAGAAGAGAGAGCCACTCTGTGGCAAACCCCTTCCGTCTTCCTCTCCTGCTCCTGAAAGGTTCTAAGAACTGATATATGCTAGAGTAAGAATGGCTTCCACGGATGTGTACTGAGGAGGGGTGAGGTTTAACCTAAGCTGCTCAGTAAGAAACATGCTGCCCCTGAACGCTGGCGCTGGCTCAAAACTCTGTTTCCCAGTCCCTAAAGTCAGTCACATCCTGAAAACCTCCAGCCCCCAAATTCCTAGACCCGCCTCAGACCACACCAAACACGTTTATTCTGGGTCACAAACAACAAAGCAATTGGGTCTTTCTGGCCAGGCAAGGCTGGCTGGGCATCTTGGAGGGACACCAGTCAAAAGATCTGATTTCAGGAGTTACCCCACCCCAGTAGATACTCTGGGGCACGTACCATGTCTTTCTCAAAGCTCCCCCCCCCCCACTTTTTTTTTGGTTGTTGCTTTTGATGCACTCTTGCTAAGGCAGCTCAAGCTGGTCTCAAACTCACAATCCTCCTGCCTCAGCCTCTCATGTGTCATCTTTGGGGGTGGTGACAGGATCATAGGAGAGGTGAGGGGTTGAAAGTGGCCTGATGGGGTCATCCTGTGGCAGGAAAGAGAGCAGAAGCCATGGCCTGCTTAAGAGCTGTTATGTGACCACCAGAGGGCAGTAGGGCCTCAATGGTCAGAAGTCCAGCTCTGGCATCAGTGTGTGCTTGACCTGGGCACTGGGAGGCTCAGCCTCTCGTGCCCCCGAGTCTGTGTGCTCAGCCTCCCAGGCCCTCTGCTGGGCTGGCCAGTCCATGTGTGCCCAGCGGGGATCAGGGTCACCCACCACCTCGTCCACACAAGTGGCCAGGTCGATCAGGGGCTCTGGCCGCTCCACCAGGATGGGTGCGAAGGGCCCCACAAGCCAGGGCAGGGGCATAGTCCGCACGACCAAGTCCAGTAGCTCGTCCACACAGGCATGAGCCCGGGCCACGCTGCCCCGGCTCTCGGCCAGAGCAGTGGGTGCCACGTCCCCAAGGCAGCATGCATCAGAGAAAGCGGCCTGCAGGGCGTCCACGCTGCGCTGCACTTCGGCCGCCTTGGCCTGGGCACCAGGTGGCAGGCCCCGTACACAGCCTGCCAGGGCATCCACTGCATTCTGCAGGTCCAGGGTCAGGCTGCGAGACAGGGCCAGCGTCTCCAACTCCACCTGCAAGGGCAGGGCTCAGTTTTCCCGTTGCATCCAATGGGAGCTTTGGCCTGCCTCAGTTTCCCCTATGAACACAGTTGGCCTAAATTTCCCACATGGGCACTTAACAGGATTAACCTACCTCAGTTTTCCCTGTGGACCTACAATAGGGGGGGGGATGCGGCTCTGCTATACTTTACCTTATGGATACAAAAGAGACTATGTTCCTTGCCTACGTTTCTCTCATAGATACCCAACTTGGTGACTGAGAGCACATGAGCCCAGGCTTGCAGTACTTGAGGTCCCTGGTCCCTGTCCCAGGGTGGGTCCTGCCTTCCCAGTGACCCCTTACCTGGCTGCAGCTGCGCCCATTCTCTGGCCATGGCCCCCACAGCTCCTGCACCTTTGGAGGATGGACAGGAGGGGTAGGGCTTGCCTCATTCTGCATATGGTGGATCTGCGGGATGGGAACACAGGATCAGCCTGGAGGTCTTGGGGTGAGTGGGACCATCTTAGCCTGCAGCAGGCCTCCAGCAGCCCTTAATGAGTACAGCCTCATTTTTTTATTTTTTTAAACATTTATTTATTTATTATGTATACAGTATTTGCTCTACATATATGCCCGGGTAGATCTCAATGTAGATGGCTGTGAGCCACCATGTGGTTGCTGGGAATTGAACTCAGGACCTTTGGAAGAACAGCCAGTGCTCTTAACCTCTGAGCCACCTCTCCAGGCCTAGCCTCAGTTTTTTTTTTTTTTTTTTTTTTTTTTGGTTTTTTTCGAGACAGGGTTTCTCTGAATATCTCTGGCTGTCCTGGACTCGCTTTGTAGACCAGGCTGGCCTCGAACTCACAAAGATCCGCCTGCCTCTGCCTCCCAAGTGCTGGGATTAAAGGCGTGCGCCACCACCGCCCGGCTAAGCCTCAGTTTTTTTAATGCAGCCAGCCCAGCCCCTCTCCCCTCTGCTTCTCTTGACCCTCATTGTCACAGCCCTGTCCACATGAATCCCTGCCCTGCCCAATATAGAGTTCCCCAGCCTCTTCTGCCTGAAGAGAGTGAACGGACCTAAAATGTGGTACATTCATGCAATAGAACAGTTTTCAGTGAGGAAAAGGGGGGGGAACGACAATGACTACTCCACTGTGTGTGGCCCTTGGAACAAGGCTCAGTGGGTGACAAGACAGGACACATAGTGCAGTTTGCTCCCAGGATATCCCAGCCTCACTCTCAGAGACAGGAAGTGGGAGGGTGCTGGGTAAGAGATAGAATTAGTATGGAACAGGGACAGAGCCTCGATGTAGGGAGAAGATGGGCAGTGAGACGGCCGCACAACTTCCTGAGTGTTGGGACAATGGGCCTGCACCACCACGCCCCAGTGACCCACAGAGCAGGTGTCTGAAAACGAGGCAGTGGATACTGCAAGATCCTGTTGCCCCGCACAGCACAGTGACCTTTCTCAATGAGCATTTAGTAACCAGAGTATGTGGAAAATGTACGCTGTAGGCCACTGTGGGCACACACACCATGGATAGGCCAGCCATACAGTAGGCGCTCAATAGCCAGGTGTGGGGAGAGCTGGGGTTATGGCTCAGTGATGAGCACCTTCCCAACATGTGTAAAGTCCGGTCCCATCCCAGTGCTGGGAGTAAAGAGAATCTGGAAGCTTCCAACACACAGGAAGTTAAAGGTCAGCTGAGTGAAGGTTGTGAAGACATTGGCCACACTGCAAAGACCCTATGGAAGGGGCAAACTGAGCGGGCATAAAATACAGTGTGTGTGTTGTGGAGTACTATTCAGCCAGGAAGAGGAGGGAAACTCTAACACTCGCTCCCATGTGAGTGCCAAAGCACACACTTCGGGATCCTACTCCCAGCAGGGCCGAGGGCCAGGGTAGAGCCTAGTGTGAGGCAGACAGGAGAGGGAGGATGGAGACTGTGCTCACAGGCGCCCTCTGCTGTCTGCGGTGGGGAGAACTGTCCCGCGAGGTGAGGGCATAGCCATGTGTGTGAAGCTGGGATGGGGGTGTGTGAAAAGCAAGTGGACAGGGCAAGGAATTTGAAGGCAGAGGCCACTGTTAGCCATGATGTAGGTGGGAAAACAAGAGGGGGGCCCTCTCCCACACTACAGCGGGGGTGGGGACAGAAAATGCAATGGGAGTCAGTTTGGGATGAAGGCTGCCAGGCATGGTGGTGCCGCCTTTAATCCCAGCACTCGGGAGACAGAAGCAAGTGGATCTCTGTGAGTTCGAGGCCAGCCTGGTCTACAGAGTGAGTTCCAGGATAGCCAGTACTGTTACACAGAGAAACCTTGTCTCGAAGGAAAAAAAAAAAAAGATGAAGGCTGAAGTGTCATCTGGGACCTAGGGTGACACTTCCAGATGGGAACAGGGATGGGGTCGCTTCCTCTTATAAGACTCAGATTCCTGGGCTGGAGAGGTGGCTCAGAGGTTAAGAGCACTGGCTGTTCTTCCCAAGGTCCTGAGTTCAATTCCCAGCAACCACATGGTGGCTCACAGCCATCTACATTGAGATCTGCCCGGGCATATATGTAGAGCAAATACTGTATACATAATAAATAAATAAATAAATAAATGTTTTTAAAAAATTGAGGAAGCAATGACTTCTTAAGGCCTAAGAACCTGGTTTTCCATACTTTCTAGGGTCCAGATTAATGTAGATAGAGGAGTTTTTCTTTAAAAAAAAAAAAAAAGCCAGGCGGTGGTGGCGCATGCCTTTAATCCCAGCACTTGGGAGGTAGAGGCAGGCGGATCTCTGTGAGTTCGAGGCCAGCCTGGTCCACAAAGTGAGTCCAGGACAGCCAGAGCTGTTACACAAAGAAACCCTGTCTCGAAAAACCAAAAAAAAAAAAAGACTCAGATTCCTGGGAGTCCCACCCCCAGTGAAAACTCCGCCCCCGTGCCAGCGAGAGCCAGGCCCCCACCCCAGCTAGAGACCCTCCCCATCCCTCACTCCCAGTGAGGACCCACCCCCACCCCGCTCTCTTTCACACACACACACACACACCCCTGCACGCCTGAGCCTCATTTTCGACAAGGACAAGTTGCTCACCAGCTCCAGAGTCTCCTGTAGCTGGGCCAGCGTGTCCTGGGTGCGGTGTTTGCTCTGCCTCAGTTTCCCCAAAGAGTGTTCATAGGCCAGATGGCGGAGGCGTGCAGACAGGGATCCCAGACGCACAAAGTAGCCCTGTTGCCGCCTCTGCTCCTCCACTGAGCCCACTTCTGGGCCCTCAGCCTCGGCTGCCAGGGCCGCTAAGGAGAGGAACACCAGGGGGTTGGCATGGCTGCAGACCTGCACCTCTGCCACCTCCCGTCCAGGAGCAGCGCCCAGGTCCTCAGTTGTACAACATCAATCCCTTCAACCTTCCCCAAACCCTATGATGTGTACTTTATTTTCATTACTTTGAGAGAAGTAGCCCAGGCTAACCTCCAACTCACCATATAGCCAAGGCTGACCTTGAACTCCTGATCATCCTGTCTCTACCTCTGAGTGCTGGGGTGTGTGGGGATTTTGGGGCGTTGGGGATGGAACCCAGGGCTTTGTAGATGCCAGGCAACTCCTGGTATCTATACTCTACAGATGAGAGAAAGTGAGGTAGGGAGCATTGACATCAGACCGGCAAGATAAGGTTCAGTGATGACTCAAGTTCAGTGTCATGGCAAAAGGAGAGAATTGACCCCCAAAGATATCCTCTGACCTCTCTGTGCCTGCTGTGGCACACACATGTACACACGTGCACACACACACACTTTTAAAAACTGAAATATCAGCCGGGCGGTGGTGGCCCATGCCTTTAATCCCAACACTTGGGAGGCAGAGGCAGGCGGATCTCTGTGAGGTCGAGGCCAGCCTGGTCTACAAAGCGAGTCCAGGACAGTCAGGCTGTTACACAGAGAAACCCTGTCTCGAAAAAAAAAAAACCTTAAAAAAAGAGGAAACTGAGGCAGAAGAATGGCTATGAGTTCAGGGGCCAGCCTATGCCAGAGTGAAACACTGTCTCAAAAACAACAGCAACAAATTATATGAAATGAATTGACACAAAAGCCTAATAAAGCAGTTCCCAGGGCCACCAGTTTGAGACTGCAAAAGACTCCTGTGTCTTTGGGGTTGGGGTGTCTGACTTTTGGGGGCACAGAGTGGAGGGAGAGATCTGACCTGGGTTTGAGCCCCAGGTTTCCTTGTGCTGTGTGTGCTGTGCAGCCTCAGGCAAGCCCCAGCCCTCTCTGATCAGTACCTAGCTCATCCTCAGTCATGGGCAGGAAGTGGTCCACCAACTCCTCTGACTTGCCCAGCACCATATCCATGGCTTGGCTCATGGAGCGCCTCAGCTCTCCGCTCCAACGCCGGCCCCTCTGGGCCAGCTCCACCATGCCTGTAACGCTGTTTGCCACCGCATCCTTGGCTGAGGTCACCACCTATGGGAAGGGTGTCACTCTGGGTGCTGTGGGTTTGTGGCTCTGTTTATTCCTAACATAGTCCTTGGAACAGAGACCCCCCCAAGACCTCTGGACCTCTTCCTAGTTCTGTGCCTCAGTTTCCCTTCATTAAATATGCAGCCCTGAAGCCCTACCCCTCAGGCTGTTGGAGCCAATGCCTGACCTACTTAGTCCATGATACACATCTGCTTGCCCCCCAAGTTTTTTTTTTTTTTTTTTAGGTTTTTTTGAGACAGGGTTTCTCCGTGTAACAGCCTTGGCTATCCTGGAACTCACTCTGTAGAGCAGGCTGGCTTTGAACTCACAAAGGTCTGCCTGCCTCTGGCTCCCGAGTGCTGGGATTAAAAGCGTGTGCCACCACTCCTGGCTTCCCCCCCAAGTTCTTGCCCTCCCTCATTCTTCACCCTGGGGGACCCTGAGGCCAGGTTATCTCTAGTACTGTGTCCGATGGCTGTTGCAGGAAGGGTAGCTTCTCTTCCAATTTGTCCAGTCCCCTGCAGGCAAGATCATTCACTGTGGCCACTGAAGAGAAAGGGAGAGAGATGGGGACATGTGAAGAGTTATGGTAGGTGTGGAGCGCACTCTCCTTGTGCCCTGCTGGGTCCCTCAGCCCAGCTGGCTCAGAGTCTTGGGAACAACAGAAAAGCTGAGGACCCACAGAGATCCTCTTCTTCAGTCACACAATTGGCCAAGGGTCTCACGTCCCCTGGTCAAGTGAGAACCCTGAGCCAGCAACCAGGCCTTTGGAGACAAGTAAGATGCTGGAAGGTGGGAAAGGACAGAAGGGACAGAATTAGGGACCAAGAGGGGACCCAAGTAGAGATTTGGGCGCACTGTGAATTCCATCCTAGCACTGCATAAACCAGGTATGGAGGTGCACGCCCATCATCCCAGCACTCAGGAGGCTGAGGCAGGAGGATTACTGAGCATTCCTGGCCAACCTGACCTACAGAGCAAAACCTTTTGACTCAGAAAAATAAAAAAAGCAGGGTATAGGGGTAGGGGAAACACCTGTGGGCCAGGGAGGGACACCTCGCTCCACGGGTGGTAAAGACAGGCCATGGTGGGAACTGGGGCGGGGACTCAGACTCACACTGGGGCTGCAGGTGCTCCAACAGTGGCTGTGCATGGTCCAGGGCACAGGTGGTCACACTACACACACAGTGCTCAGCGAGGCGACAGGCAGAGCCCAGGAGCGGGTGCTTGTCCTTGGCCGCGTTGTAAGCACCAGACACAGCGGTGCAAGTGGCCCTGACCAAGGGCAAGTCCACCACCCGCTTCACCACGTTCTGCAGGGGAGACAGTGACATCAGAGACAGCTATACCCTGTTTCCCTTCTCCAGACCAGGCTGGGGGACAGAGAGCAGGTCGTGTGACCAACGGCCGCCGCAATGCAGTGTGCACACAGAGCAACAAGGCAACGTCTGCTTCTCTGGATGAGGCTGCCCTGTTGGGGACCAGCTGGGTGATAACGCACCGGAGAGAGACCTGACTGCTCTGGGCCTCAGTTTCCCCACAGGTTGTACCTGTGTGTATTGTATATCCTGGGTTTGCTGCCATCACTATAGTGACTGTTATGGGTGATACCAGTCACATGGAGCTAAGAGAAGGGACTGGACCTTTATCTCAAGGGGTGTCAACCATGAACCCTTCTCGGAGGCCCCCCAGCTAGCCCTACCCCCACCACCAACCCCCACACCAGTCACTCTCCTAGCCACTCACCTGCTGGCCCAGTTCCCCCAGGCTGGATCCAGGGTCCTGAGCTGTCTCATCATCAGACATCCTGGGACACAGAGAGGGAGGGAAACCCTGAGAGTCAGCCCTGTGTGGTATCCTGAGGGGCATAGACAAGGCATGCAAAAGGCTCTCTGCACACAGAAGGTATATAATGAAAACCTATGGCTTTGTGGGGGGAGGGAGATGGGTCCTGGGGAGACGAGGACAAGTTCAAATTTCATTATTACCTGCTGTGTGGTGCTAGGCTGGTGTCTTCACCTCTCTGGTCCATTTCCACTAGGAACAGACCTTCACACCAGTTCCCCTTGCAGAGGTGGAAGCAGCCGCCGCAGAATCAGGTCCCTTTGACAGGCAGGAGAGGTTGAGGCACAGGTTGCACGTGGAGCTCCGAGGTCACCCTCAGCTGAGCGGAGTGACAGGGACGCTGACCTCAGGGCTCACACTCGCCCTGCAGAGCCCCACCATGGCCGTCCCACTATCCTCTGCGCCTGGGCCCCGCCCAACTGGGTCCTGGGCCCTAGCCCACTGGGGCAAGGGTCCTGCCACCTGCTGCGTCTGTGACTCTGCGCATGCGCGCCCTCTCCCTCTGTACCCTCACCCTCTCCCTCTGCCCCCTCTGGGAAGGTTCATGTGTTTAGGTCAGGGGCCCCGGCACGCACTCACCTAGGTGCAGAGTTTAGACCCCGCGGGTGTCCCCCGCACCCCGACCCGAGTCAGCCCGCGGCTCTTATAGCAGGTCTGGGGTGGGGCCTCCGCGCGCGGGCCAATGAGGCGCGTGGGTGTATCCGGGGCTTCTCCCCCCCCCCCGGTTGCCATAGAGACCCAGAGTTTCAGGTTTCAAGGTCGGGGCACCAGGGCTGATCTCGGACTAAGCCCGAGGAGTTTCCTATTCTTTTTGTTTTGTTTTGTTTTTGAGACAGGGTTTCTCTGGACTCGCTTTGTAGACCAGGCTGGCCTCGAACTCACAGAGATCCGCCTGCCTCTGCCTCCCAAGGGCTGGGATTAAAGGCATGTGCCACCATGTCCGGCTGACTGTCTTGTTCTTAATTCTTTTCTGTTTGTTTTGTTTTGAGTCAGAGATTTACTCTGTAGCCCAGGCTTGACTGGAACTTACTCTATAGCGCAGGATAACCTCGAACTAACTACATAGCCACAGATGACCCTGAACTCACCACTCAATGGTAAGACAACAGATGTGCATACCATGCCAGGCTGTGCTGGACATGGACCCTGAGCTGTGGGGTGCTGGGCTCGCTCTGCCTGCTGAGACCTACTCAGGCCCAACTTCCTTTATTATTATTATTATTATCATCATCATCATCATCATCATCATTATTATTACATTTATGTGTCCCGTGTGTTTTATCTACATGTCCATCTCTCTGCCTGGTACCTGCAGAGGTCCTGTGAGTGGAGTGACACATGGCCATGAGCCATTGTGTGGATGCTGGAACTCAAACCCACCCATGCTCTTCACCACTGAGCAGTCTCTCCAGCCTCACGACTTATTTTTCATCTGCTGTTTAACCCTTCGAGCTGTTCATCCTGTCAGCTCTGACCTCATTTTGCAGATCAGCAAACTGAGGCCCCAGGCTTAACCCATTTGCCTCAGCTCCTTTTGCAGGACAGGGGTGAGAAGCCTGCTCTTGCTGAGTCATATGTTGTCACCCCAAGCCACAAGGAAAAGGCAGGAGAATCAGGAGCTCAAATCATCCTAGGCCGCATAGCAAGTGTGAGGCCAGCCAGGGCTACATGAAACCCTGCTTCAAAAGAAAAGAAAAAAGAAGAGTCCACATCCCTGCCTTTAATGGGCAGAGTCCCTCTGTCTAGGGAGTGAAAAACTAAAGTAGGGCTGTGGTTACGCAGGGCTTTAATGTCAGCACTTGAGAGGCAGAGGCAGATGGGTCTCTGAGTTCGAGGCCAGTCTGGTCTACAGAGTTCCAGGATAGCCAGAGCTACACAGTGAGAAGGGTGTGGAGAGTAAAGTGCTTGCCATACAAGACTGAAGACCTGAGTTCAAATCCCCAGCACCCATGTAAAAGCTGGGTACAGTGGCTCCTGTGTGTGTTGCCTTCTTGCAAGTTGCCCTCTAACCTCCACAGGTTCTCTGTAGCATATGCATACAAAACAAAGAAAATGTAAAACAAAAGGGAACTTCACAAAACCTGAACTGTTCAGTCAGCCTAGGAGCTGTTTTACTCACTGCTTTGATGACCCCTGACATAGAGACAAAGCCAACTAAAGACAAGGTGGTCTGGGGTCTGGCACAGAAAGAGTGACAGGTGGAAGAGTTGGGGCGGGAAAGAGAGCACTGAGACCAGAGAGGATTTGGCTCAGTGTGGAGCAGGGTGTCCCCCGGCCCGCACTCCAGTCACCATCCTCACAGGGACCCCAGCTCTGCCACTTCCAGCAGCAGCTGTCCCTTCACGGCCTCCGGCCATGCACAGCGCGTGTCGTTCTTTGAGAACATCTTGTGTCTGTTGGCGGTCAGCCAGCGGCACAGGTCCGCCAGGTCCTTGTCGCAGATCCAGGGGTTGTGGGAGAAGTCGAAGCCGTGTTGCATGTCGCGGGTAGGTCTCCCCAGGGATCCCCACAGACCCGGGGGAGCGCTGGACAGAGAGTTATTGGACAGATCCAACATGTCGAGATGCTTTAGGCCCCGGAAGGCACCGGCCGCCACCGCGGCCAGCTGGTTGTCATTCAGGAACAGGACGCGCAGGAATGGTTGGGGCGCAAGCAGGCCATCCCCCAGCTTCCGCAGCCGGTTTCCCTCCAGGTGCAGGCGCTGTAGCCGCTTTGGGCCCCGCAGGAACCCCTCGGGAAGCGTCTCCAGCAGGTTGTGACTAAGGTCGAGGGTGTGCAGGGCGCGGAGGCTGCCTAGGAATCGGGTGGGCACCGAGCGCAGCCAGTTCCCCGCCAGGTCCAAGTGGCCCAGGGCATCCAGGCCCCGCAGCCACCATACCCTAGCCCCTCGCAGCTGGTTCTCCCTCAGGACAAGGGTGCGCAGGGCGGCCGAGGCGCGGAACAGCCCGTGGGGCAGGTTGCGGAGGTCGTTACCGGTCAGATCCAGGACGCGCAGCCCAGGCACGGGCACCAGCAGCCCTGGGGACAGCTCCTGCAGGCAGTTGCTGGAGAGGTGCAACTCCAGCAGATTGGGACATCCTTGCAGCGCGTCTGCGGGCAGCTGCGTCAGGTTGGAGAATTCCACCGACAGATGGACAGTGTTGGCCGGGAGGGAACGTGGGAACTCAGTGCCACCGTGGCAGGAGACGGTGCTGCCCATAGACGACTGCAGTGCCAAGCATCCCTTGAGGGTGGACCCTCTGCCCTTGCCCTCAGCCGAAGTCACCAAGAGGATCAAGAGAAGCGTTCTGGGAAGGCGGGTGTTGGGGTCGTGGGGGCTGAGGTCAGTGAACTGTGGTGAAAATATGACCCCTTTCCCATCCCTGTGTGGCCACAGCCCCCCGGACTGTACTGAGTCCTTCCTCACCAGGAGTAGGACAATATGATCCTGATGGTTTGGCTCCTGAGTTTATTTTTGTCCCCTTACCTGGGTGGGTGGGTAGGTGGCAAAGCCAGTGAACTTCTTATTCATCCTGCAAAACCTGTTACACTGTACCCTGGTTTTCATTCTCACCTGCCGCCTCCCCTAAGCTTCCAGAAGCAGCCCTTCTTCCACAGCAAGTTTTACCTCTATGACAGTTGTGCTCCGGGGTCCACTTCCACGACTGCCAGCCCTAACAGGTTACCAGTTATTAATTATTCCTAATCAAAGTGACTTGTAATCTGGTTTGTATCCTGGATCTCTATTCCTACCTCCCTAGTTATGTATTTGGAAGGGAGAGTCAGTGGACTTCTATTCATTCTGCATAGTGCCAGCCACAATGCCTGGCTTTCATTAACCCTTCTCTGACCCTTCTGAGGAAGGCAGAAACTTCCACATTGGGCTCCTCCCTTCTCTGTCTAGCAGTGCGGTCACTGCTGGGTACTCAGGGAGAACTCAAGGTCCAGGTAAACACAAGTCCCTCTGTAGATACATCTGGTCTCTATCACAACCCTCAGAAGTCTGGGGCTTCCCTATGGCGGTGGATGTAACCATGGCCTCCATCGGGGAAGGGGAGTGAGAAGGCGGGGATGATACCCTCTCCCATTCCTGCTCAACGGTCTGTCTGGGAGTAAGCCTGTTTGTACAGCCTGCAGGTCTGAATCTGTCCCTGGCAACCTCGGTGGGTTAGACCAATGTCCCTGTGACTCTGCTTACCCTGGTGCCAAGTGTGCCCAGCATGGACCAGGTGGAGACCTACCTCCCTTGTTGACGCCAAGAGGCCATGGCTGATCTCTTTTCGCTCTGATCCGGTGGCCCCAGGAAGGTGGTTTTATGCGCCCCACCCCAACTCTGGGGCAAAGCAGGAAGCGCCTGAGGACAGGTCAACTTGCTACATCCCTTCCTGGCAGTGATTGCTGCTTCCTGTCCTGCCCCTTCCCCGACCTACTCTACCTCTTGCTTCCTGGTTTGAGGATGGGTCCCACCCAGTGTCTCCTGAGCTGAATCCCCATCAGCGTTCAGGGATTGAGCTTGCAATATGACTGGGGACCTGGCAGCTCTTTGAGCAGGGGATGAGGAATAGCAGGAAGTGTACTGTGAAAACTCTCTAGTTGTTTTCTTTTTATGCTCAATTTGCTTTCCTACTGAGCAAGGAACAAAGCCTGGTTCTGAATCTGAGGTCCTCCACTATGCACCGGAGCAGGGGGCTTAGGTTCTCTGCGATCCAGCTTTCCCAGCTGCACTGCTGAACTCGACTTTAAGAGACCCTTGGATGATTCTGTTTATCTGAAGTTCAGTCAGAGGGTGCATGTGTCTGTTGTGAAGATACAGCATGGTACCTAACATGTCATCACAGCACTCAGGGGTTGGGGTACGGAGGCAGGAGGATCACCTCCACTTTGACACCAGCCTGGGCTACATAGTGAAACTGTCAAACAACAACAAAAAACCACAACAGCAAAGTGCATTTTGAGGCTATGAATTTGCCGTTGAGGGCAACTTTGGCTGTGTGTACATGTGATGTGATGCACACATACACTTCCACAGGCCATGGGTGTTTTCCTCAGCCATTCTCCACGTTGTTCAGGGCCTCTCACTGGTTGGGCCATGCTGACCTGCCAGAGACCAGAGAGCCCCAGGGATCTTCCAGTCCCTGCCTCCTCAGTGGTAAAATTACAGGCACAGGCCACCACACCCAGCTCTTTTTGTGAGTGCTAAGGCATTCAAACTCAGGTCTTCAGGCTTCCAAAGGAAGTGCTCTACCAACTGAGCCATCTCCCCAGCACCCAATTCGTTCCTCCTTTTTGGCATCTCAATGTTGTTAAAGTTTCTCAGGTCTTCATACCTTGCCACTATCTCTCCTCCCAGCTCGGGGTTCTAAGAGGCTAAACCCCCATTTGTCTGAGACTTTGTCACCCAAGTGTTCCCAGACACCCCAGGAAACAGAGCTGACCCAGAGTCCAGGGGGGCCGGTGGATGTAAACAGTTTTATTGACAGGGATAGGGCTGGGGAGGGTCCTGGACTCAGCTGGCCACGTGGCATGCACGGTCAGCTGACGGTCAAAGAGGGGACATCACAAGGGGGGGACGGGTGGCATGGGCCTCTCTGACCACCCCAGGGCTGTATTTACAGGGGGGTCTGCCCACCTCCATCCCCCAAGACCCCCACAAGCCCTTTAGAAGTAGGTTCCCCCATCTCCCAGCCTGGACCCCCAGGTCCCCTCTTCAGGAGCAGGATTTGAACTCCAAACCGGCACCTCGGAGGCCCTTTCCCCCCGGGCTTCTCTCCAGAAGTCCCAACATTGGCTCAGCCAACGCCAGGGCCTCTGAGGGCGCCACCACCCACATTCTGAGTCGCACACAAGCACACCCACAGCAGCCCTGTGTCTCTCTCTCTCTCACACACACACACACACACACACACACACACACGCACGCACGCACACACTTCTGTCCTGGGCCCTTGCACACAAACAGGCCATGCACACGGACACACACCCACACACGCAGGGGCCCAGGACCGGGGAGGAGGTCCCTTCTGCGGAGGATTTGTTGAGGCGGGAAGGCTCATGTCTGCAGCTCTGCCTCCCCTCACCCCACGTCCTCACCCCCCACCCCGGCCAACACCCCAAGAATGGGGCTGTGCAATTTCTTAGGAAAAAAAGAAACTCAAAATAAACAAAAATCAAATTCTATGCGCAGAAGGTCAAAGGTTGGCCTCCTCCCGCCCACCCCGGGGCTTCGGGCTTCCTGTCCTGCATCCTCTGGGATGGAGGAGGCTCTTGTGCTTCCCTGTGGCGAGGGGATCCCCACGCGTGTAGGTGGGGGACGAACGCGCCCCACTCGGCGCCGGCAGGGCTCGGTGACCTGGGCTGGTGCCCAGTCGCTGTGATTGGCACCGTCGAGGTGGCTGGCCGGCCTAGGGCACCGGGGGTGCAGTCCGCTCGCTCGCCCCGCAGGGCAGCAGGTGAGTAGAGTCCGCGGGTGGGTGGCGGCGGGGACGGTGACCCCCGGGCCTGGCCTCGCCACTGTTGAACGTGTGCGTGCGTCGCAGGGCGGCCGCGGGGTGCCCGTGGGGACCCGGCCTCCGCAGGCTGCTGGTCGTGGGTGGGCTCCATGGCCTGGGCAGGCTGTCGTCCGCCGATGGGTCCAAGGGGCCCGTGGGTGCGGACACCACCCGCCGGCGGTCTGGGCTGGCGTGAGGCGTGAGTGGGAAGTCGCCTGGGTGTGAGGCCCGACCGGGTCTGGAAGCACAGAGGCGACCTTCGGGGCCCGGCTCGACCGGCACCGGAGGCTGCTCCGGGGCGCGGGCGGGTGCCAGCAGCAGCAGGGAGGTGGAGGCTGAGGCCGACAGCAGCGCGTGGCTGTGGTCCCAGGCTCGCGGCCCTAGCGCGTGAGCGTGCGGGTGCGGCGTCGGCAGGCGCTTCTGGGGCAGCGGCGTCTGCTCCGGAGTGGGCAGCAGCCCCGAGTCCAGGTCGTGAGGGCCACCGTGCAGCAGCGCCGCCTTCGTCCAGCCGTTCTGCATGAGCGGGGCCAGCAAGGCCTCCGGAGGACCCCCGGGGCCGCCACCGGCTACTCCTCGACCACAGGGCCCGGTCCCCCTGCGCTCGCCCAGACGGCTCACGCTCAGCACTGCCTCGCCACCACCGTGCGCTAGGATGGCTTCCTTGTCCTTGCGCCTGGCCAGCTCCCGCCGCTCGCGGAGACCCACAAACCAGCCCACGCTGAAGCCGGACACCACAGCGCCCACCACGAACGCCGCCACCGAGGACGTCACCAGCAGGTTCACCGACACTAGCCCTGCGCGCTCATCTGAGAGACTGGCGCGCAAGAGTCCTGAGGACAGATGGGGAGAAGGTGGCAGTGTGGCTCCCACCCTGCAGGCCAGTCCGGTCGATGCTAGATAGGCACTGAGCCACGCCCCATTCTAGGCGGGCTCTACCCACCTCTAGGCAGGGGTGCTAAGCCTAAGTCCTTGTCCCGTGGTTTTTTTTTTTTTTTTTTTTTTCTTTCTGGAATCTGGCATCTTTCCTTCATCTCCCAATCAAGTGAGGATCTCATTTCACCCCTCAATCCCAGTAGCCACCAGAGGGCGACCGTGAGCACAGAGTCACTGTCTGCCCACAGCCTTCCATGGCTTCCCCCTCACTCAGAAAGTCTGTGACATGTCCACTCCAACCCCCAGGACTGAGTGACCCTGGCTTATGTCACAACACCCAGGGGAGTCCCTTTCTCAGCTTACCAGTGCAGTCCCCTAAGCCAGAGGTGCTGACTCCGGACACATCTTGCTCAAATGTGGCACTGAGGTGGGGGGGGAGGGGACAAAAGTAGGATTAGCACAGAGCCCTTCACACCCCCGTCACAGGGAAGGGAAACAAGGATCATGGATCGTCAGAAACGGCTCCCACGTGTCCCCCTTCCCCATACCTGGTTCCTGGTCTGAGGAAGATACAGGAGCCATCGGGGGCCCATCCGCAATACGGATCCTGGCTGCCAATACAGTTCCTAGGGTAGAACATGTAACATCCACTCAGGGGACCTGGGCCATGTGGCTTCCAGTCACCGCAACTGTGGCCGACTCAAAGTGAGTGTTGATGGCCTGGACTACTTCCTCCCCAGTTTTCACACAAGAAAATGGATGCTCAGGCCTGAAGCATAGCCACAGGCTGGAGTCGGAGTACACACTGTCCATCCTCCCTGTAGCAGCTATACGGCCTCCCCACTGCTCCTCCAAGCCAGGTTCCACCCTTACCCAGGGCCTTTGCGCAGCTGTGTCTGCTGCCCAGTTTACCTCCTGTGAATCAAAGCTTTTCAATAACATGTCTCTCCTCCTTCCCTTTGCCTCCCACCCTGCGTCAGCCTTGTGGTGGTGTGGGGACACTCACTTCATGCACCCCGCGTACAGCTGGCAGCGGGCGACAGGCACACGAACCACACAGTGGGGGAAGGCCGCCAACAGGCCACCGGAGGCTGCATCTAGCTCCAGGCTCAGCAGCCGCTGCCCCCACTCACCACCACTGCCGGACTGTCCACACCTGGGCACACAGGGTGGTAAGTGAGGCTGGTGTGCCCACCCTGTTGTTCATCCAGTCACTCCTACCCTCCTACCCCCTCCCTACCCCCCCCCACCCCTGTTATCCCCAGACCTGTCTGGCCGGTAGGTCTCAAATTCCTCCAGGAAGATGCTGGGCCCAGTGGTCCCTGAGACACTGGCATTGGGCCTCACGAGGAATTTGAGGACTGTGCCAACCTCAGAGCCAAGGAAGACTATTGTCTGGTTGCCCCATGGGCCTGCACCCACATCCACAGCCACGCGGGTCAGCTGGTGCCTAGAACACAAGGTGGACTTGGAGGTCATGTTTGTACTGAAGCTTGAGCGGGACTCCCACCCCAGATATCACACATTCCCTGTGGGGTACAGGAGTAGTTACACACATACACACCGAGAGTTACACACTGATGTACATGACACCAAAAAGTTATGCTATGTCCTGCCTCAGGCCCTTTGCACGGGGCTGTGCCCTCCTGCTCTCTACCCCAAGGCCTTTCCATGAGCTGGCCTTGCCCAGTGTGTCCTGCTCAATAAATGAAGGCCCTTGACTAAGACCCAAACCCCCTCCCAACATGCCAGACTGGTGTACCCCACTCTCGAGCACTGACCGCATCAGAGTCCTCACGATCCAGGGCGAGTGGCCCAGGGAGGGTACGGCCTCATCCATCAGTGGGTGGGTCTTCACAAAGTTGAGAATCTCATCAGGCAGGGCACTGGATGCATTATACTGCATACCAGGCACTGCACAGCATCCAGGCCTGCGGAAGAAAGGGGAGTCAGGGAGGATGCTGGGACCCCACAATGAGGCCCTAACTCACTGGGGCATCTGGGGCCCTCTTTGAATAGCTCCCAATCCTGAGGGTTTCGCGTTCTTTCATCTGACTCCCTGTAGCCTCAGGACCTCTGTACATTCTTATCTAATTTGCCCTGGGGCCTCACACAGGCCATGCTGGCTGCTCAGGCCTTTGCACATACTCTTGCCTTCTGCCTAGCTTATCCCTCAACAAATGAAGGTTGCTGACGAAAGCCTTCCTAGTCTAGTATCGCTTCCTCCACAGACTTCTCATTTCCCTCCATTTTCTCCTCATCCAACACAGTGAGCTGGGCTGGTCTCCCCCAGGCTGGCCCCTGAAGGAGCAGGACACTCCTTGGGCACCCTGTGAAGATGGAAGTCGCTGTCACCTGGGCCGTGGCACTTGGTCTTCAGGCACTGGCGTCCAGATGGACTCAGGGGATTTCTGCTCTCGGAACCGGCCTTCAAACACAGCAGCCACTTGGTTCATGTCGAAGGCACAGACAGCTGAGCCAGGGATGCTGCAGAGGGAGTGAGAGACACTGCTAAGCTGGATGGGGATGTGCCATCTCTGGGTTCTCTGTGCTGCCCAGAGTCCCTGCTCTTTCTCCCATCTCAGTAACACAAGCCACTCGCTCTCCAGAGCATCCCCAGGTTGGACCACTGTGCAACTTCCCCCAAGAACCTCTGCCCTGGGGCCCTTGCATGTATTCAGTTCCCAGTGAATATTTACTTAGTTCCTGAATGTTTAGTCTTCCAGAGGTCATTCTTCTGACCTCTCTTTATTGATCCTCATTTGCCTATGGCTCCCTCATGCTCTCAGACCCAAATCCAGACCCTGCTGCATGGCATGACCCTCCATAATTGTAACACATTTCTTGATCCCATTGTCTCCCTCCACACCTGCCACATGAGCCTCCTTCCTCTCACTAGCAGTCTCTGAACCTTTCTCATGCATTGTTCCCTCTTCCACACTCCAATGTCCCTCCTTCAGGAACCTCTCCTGCCATGTCCCATAGGACATGAGGGCTCCGGGTGTTTCTTTTGTTCTTTGGCCTCAGCTTGGCATAAAGGTCTCCTGGGACCAATGCTGCCTAATATAAGACTCAAAAGATTATTTGCTGAGTGACTGTGTGAACCCTGGAATTCTGGCCAACAAACACCTCTAGTGGGGACCCGCTGGTGTGGACTGACCTGTTGCTGGGGGTTGAGAAGACTGCAAGGACGACCGGACGGCCGCCCAGGCTCACCACACCCGTCACAGCCTGCAGTACATTGAAGTAGAAGTGTGAATCCCCAGGCACGGAGCAGTTGAGGCGGGCCTTCAGGAAGGAAGTCCACTGCTTCTCCAGCACACGTGGAGAGCCACCCACATCATTCTTGCACACACGGGCCACTCGGGATACCACCACCTGGACAAGCATCAGCCACCGAGAACAACCTGAGTCAGCATGGTGTGGAAATGGCTGTTGGCTGACATGCAGGACAGGGGAACTTCTGTTGCAAAGGACTAGGGAGGTCCTGCCACCCACAGCACTCTGGATGCCAGACAGAAGAGATGGGGGTGGTACAGGTGACAATGCAGGACAGAAATGGGTGAGGGATTAGTGGATGGGTGGGTGGGTGGATGGATGGAAGGATGGATGGGTGGGTGGATTTTGGGTAGACTCAGGTTAATGGTTCTATGAAGGGCTGAAGAATAGATAGCTGGGTTTGTGGTCGTGTGTCAGTGAGACAATGTTGAGGGATGGACAATGAGCAGGAGCTGTGGGACAACGTGACACCAATGTCTCCAACACTGCTCTCTACAAAGCCTTCAAGCTGCTCAGTTCCTCCTTAAGTGTCTTCCAGCCTCAGAGACCTGGTCCTGGCTGGAGGGGACACTATGTGAAGTCTGGTTCTTCCAATTCAGGTGGATTCATGGATTAGAGCTCCTGTCCACCTTCCCTGATCTGAGCCTCTCAGCTCAGTGGCCCCTGCACGGACATCTCGGGGGTTGCAGTGTAACCTTTTCCAGATAGTTAAACTCCATGGCGATCTCCCGGAAGAAGAAGTAGACATGGCTTCCCCATTCCACTGCATGCACGAAGTAGGGCTCTGTTGAAAGTGTTAGGATCCAGTTTTAGTTATGAAGGGGTGTCTTGGGGCTCAGAATGTCATCAGAGCATAATGTGAGTTGTGCCTTTTTTTGTGAAGAGGAGACTTAGAGTGGTCACTTATTCAAAATGAGCTGAGCCTAGTTTGACTTTTTTTGGGTGAGTGGGGTCAGAAGTCAAACAATCACTATGTCCACTGTCCCCATGTCCACCTGCGCTATTTTCTGAGACCTTCCTCCCTATTTGGTGGAGAGCTCAGCTCTGAGGTTTCCTGTCCTGTCCTTCCACTTCAGGCTCCTCAGCCACCCACTTCCAGCATGTTCCACTTTATATGAAAACCTTCCAGTTTCATCTTTAAAAAGATCAACAGATTCCAAAAACAAGGTTCCCAGCCTCCCCTCTCCTGATCCCTTCTGGGACTGTTACTTTGTTGGGGGGGGGGGGTGTCAGGTAAATGTCACCTCTACAAGGTCTACCTTCTGCCATCGCAGGTCTCACCTTTAAACCACTTGGAGTCATGCTTTACTGTGCGAAGTGTGGGCCGGTCCCCGAGGCTGCGGTAGATCACGGCATCGATGGCTAGGAAGTCAGTCACCGTGGCTGTGAAGAGCATTCCATCTGAATATGGGGGAGCAGGGTGTGAGGGAATGAGATTGGGGGTTAGACTGAGAAAGGCCCAGAGAGAAGCACACGTGGTGGCACAGGCCTGAATCCCAGCACTCAGGAGGCAGAGGCAAGGGGAGCTCTGTGAGTTCGATGCCAGCCTGGTCTACAGAGTGAGCTCCTGGACAGTCAGGGCTACACAGAGAAACCCTGTCCCAGAAAACCATAACAACAACAATAATAGAAGGCTC
The DNA here is from genome assembly GCA_907164525.1 of Lophiomys imhausi. Classification (NCBI taxonomy): domain Eukaryota; kingdom Metazoa; phylum Chordata; class Mammalia; order Rodentia; family Muridae; genus Lophiomys; species Lophiomys imhausi. Next base: position 6,793,610 of record CAJQZJ010032834.1, read on the forward strand.
AGAGGGGGCTGGGGCAAAACTTAGAACCTCAGCCTAGTGTGGACTGTCACCAGCCTGAGCCTGGATCCCATCATGATCCTATAACTGGAGGAGCCTGGATCCCAGGCTGAGTCCCTACATAGGATAAGACTAAATCCAGCTGAAACTTGATCCCAGGCTAAATTTCTTCCTGCAGCTCAGCCTCGCTGCCATCCTGACCCTGATCATGTCCCCTGACCCTGATCATGTCCCCTGACCCTGATCATGTCCCCTGACCCTGATCATGTCCCTTAGATTCTGCCTATTTCCCAGCTGCCTGTGAGTGACCAAGACTTTAGAACTGGAAAATGCCTTTCTTGGGCTAGATGTATCAGCAGCCAAGAATCACTTACCTGAGAAGAGGGCGACATTGGCATGCTTGGGGTCGTAGGGGCAGCGGGCCATACCGCTAATGTTGTCCCCAAGAGGCTGCAGCGTGTCCATCTGCAGGGAGAACAGAGGCTGAGCAATGAGTCTCCTCACCCTCCCAGGCAGCTCCCAGTTTCCCAAGTCCTCAACTTCAGGCAAAACTCTAGCTTCACCCTGCATTACTGTGTGACTCTGGCCAGTCAATTAACCCCCTCCAGGACTCAATTTCCTGGTCTATGAATAGGCCCGAGTCTGTTGTAAGCCAGTCTTGCAGAAAAAGTGGGGAAAGCCCAGTAGGCCTAGCATAGGGGTGTGTGTGGCTGGGAGGAAGCCCAGGGTGGATGGAGGGGGTTAAGCCCCTGGGAGCTCACTCGGAAAGGGCTGAGACTCACACTGTAATTGGCACAGATGGGATTGAACGCGTTGGAGCCGCACACGAAGAGTGTGGACTCGTCACGAAGCAGGAGCACCTTGACAAAGTTCCGACACTCTCCCTGAGGTGGGGAAGAAGGCAGGAGGTGTGGAGGGTGTTGCCAGGTCCCTGTGCACACGGCTCGGGGTAGGGTGTGTTCTGAGTGGACTGGGTGTGGCAACTAAGGTACCTGGCTTTGAGCATAATAACAGCTTGGAGGTCCTCCTCTAAGGTAGGAAGAAGCACCCTGAGGCTGGCCAGGGAAGTGAGAGGCCCAACTAGGAACATGGCCAGGGAGTATGGGATAGGGATAGGCCAAGATGGGGACAGGTCCCTCTAACCTCTTGCTTGCCCTTCATCCTACACACATCGATGTCACTGGGATTGGAGCGCCAGGTCAGCTTCTGGTGGCACAGCATGGAGAAAGTGTGGTAAGGGGAGTGTGATCCCCAGCATGCCTCAGATCCCTCCTCCCAGCTGAGTCCATCTCTCACTCCACCTCCCCTCGCAGACCCCAGGTATGGCACCCCTTCCTCACCCGCTGGTACCGAAGCTCTGTGGATGTGGAAGGCTCCAATTCTACCTGGTACAGGTTGTCTCTGTAGGAAGGGCATGGTTCATGAGATTGGGGGGGATCCCTGCCACCTTCATACCATGGTAAACATGATGTGCATCCGGCACCCACACCATCATATTCATGATAAATGTGATGTCCACCCACACCATTCCTGGCTTGTATTGTGGTTTCTGCCTTTCAAATCTATCCCACATCCACCCCTTTCTCACTCCCCGCATGTTCTCTCCAGGTTCAGCCTCTAACCCTCACAGCTTGGACACATAGAGGCCTCAGAAATGACCCAGCCTTGGGAAACCACCACCAGGAGGAGCCTGTGAGCACCAAGTCAGCTGTGACCTTATGGCCAGGAGCCAATCACTCACCTCCTATGGGTCCAATCCCAAGTTCTCTTTTGAGTTCCCCTCCATCACTCTCTCTAGGTACCCCATAAATTGTGTCCCAAACATTGTCTCTAACAGTTACTCATCCAAATCAACTCTAGGTTCTAATGCAACATCCAATGCCCTTAAAACTCAGGCTTAAGGCAAGTGGATCTCTGTGAGTTCAAAACCACCCTGGTCTACAGAGAGAGTTCCAGACAGCCAGGACTACACAGAGAAACCCTGTCTCAAAAACAAACAAAACAAAAAACAACCCAGCCAAGACAAAGAAAACATTTTGCACTCTGAACACAAAGCATTTGCTGCAGTGAGATGCTCAGAGGATAAAGGCACCCTGGATTCAATCCCCAGGCTCCACTTGGAAGGGAAAGAGAAACAACTCCCGTGGGTCTCTCTCTGAGCCCTTTGTATATACACCATCACATACATCACACAAATGCAGGCATAAAGTAAAATGTAGGCTGGGCAGTGGTGGTTCACGCATTTAAACCTAGCACTCTAGAAACAGAGGCAGGTGGATATCTGTGAATTCAAGGCCAGCCTGATCAACATAGTGGGTTCTAGGACAGTCAGGGTTACACAGAGAAACCCTGTCTCAAACAAACAAAAACCATCCAACACTAAGCGCCCTTAAACTCAGGGCCCAATAACCTTAAAACAACGTAGAATACCCTTGGAACTCAGCATTGAGCACCCTTAAAACTCAGCATTCAGCACCATGGGGGTCACACATTCCAGCCGAGTAACAGGGTCATTACGCACCCCTCAAATGTGCTTGCTATTGTGGGCTCCTCAACATCTGCATACCTGTCCCCGATGAACAGTGTCCTGTTAACTCGTAGCACCCGCTGGATGTTGAGGTCCTCAGCACCCTCCGCAGAAGTCAAACGACCAGGCCCGCTGCCCACGAACACAGGGTAGTGGCTCAGATCTAGGGGATCATGTGGAAGGAAGATGAGTTTGAAAATAAGATCCTGCCGGGCGGTGGTGGCACATGCCTTTAATTCCAGCACTTGGGAGGCAGAGGCAGGCGGATCTCTGTGAGTTCGAGGCCAGCCTGGTCTACAAAAGTGAGACCAGGACAGCCAGAGCTGTTACACAGAGAAACCCTGTCTCGAAAAACCAAAAAAAAAAAAAAAAAAGAAAGAAAATAAGATCCTGCCTTCCTGAGACCCTGACACGCCCTGCCCATCACTGGCCAGACTCACAGTCCCTTGGGGCCACACTGAGTGGAGGTGGTTCTTCCGGGAAAAGGCCGTGGACGACCCCCAGGAGCAATAGCAGGAGCAGCAGCAGGGCCGGGCGGGGAGGGGGCGCTCGCGGGGTCCACATGGCGAGGACCAGGTGGCCACAGGTGACACCTGCAAGACAGGACCGCGGTGAGTGAAGCTGCCTGCAGTTCCACCAGAGGCCGTGAGGGGGCGCGCGAGTCCCTCCCTTTCACCCAGAATAAAAATAACAATAACATTGATAATAATAACGACGCTCAGACATTGTTTAATTAACAAGCGACTTTAACAACCACATGTGAGTAAAAATCTCAGGAAATAGCTGCGAACGAAAATGCATTAGGTAATTAAAAATTAATCACGAGAATTACAATAATGGATATTATCTTAAAACATGTGCTTAAAAATCCAATCGCAGAGCCGGGCGTTGTGGCGCACGCCTTTAATCCCAGCACTTGGGAGGCAGAGGCAGGCGGATTTCTGTGACTTCGAGGCCAGCCTGGTCTACAAAGCAAGTCCAGGACAGCCAGGGCTGTTACACAGAGAAACCCTGTCTGGAAAAACCAAAAAAAAAAAAAAAAAAAAAATCCAATCGCAAAAAGCATTTTTAAAAATCCCTTGCCGGGCGGTGGTGGCGCACGCCTTTAATCCCAGCACTTGGGAGGCAGAGGCAGGGGGATCTTTGTGAGTTCGAGGCCAGCCTGGTCTACAAAGCGAGTCCAGGACAGCCAGAGATATTCAGAGAAACCCTGTCTCGAAAAAAAAAAAAAAAAAAAAAACTAAAAATCCCTCAAATTAAAACGCGAAAAGCCTTAGAGCCTGGAGTCGTGGCACAGGCCTGTCATCTTAGGCTGAGGCAGGAGCATCATTAGTTCTAGGCCAGCCTAGGTTACATAGCAAGACTCCCCACGATAATGACAACAAAATTAAAACAAAGAAGGACAGTATTTCAAATTCAAAGGCTGGACAAAACATAACAGAATTAAAAGCCCTTGGCACTTTATGAACCACAACATAAGGGACTGGAGTCATGGAACATGCCAGGGCACAAGGTCCTCGGTGTCGCTGGTGGGTTTGACTTCCTGTTCCCTTGGGCAGCTTCCTCCTGCTCTCATTCATAACTGAGGAATCCTGAGGTGTGTGAATTCACACGTGGGACCCCAGCCCTCCAAACCTGGGGAGCCCAGGGCAGGGCAACACCTCCCTACCAGAAAGGGATGCAGTCCAGGTTCAAGACACCCCACATGGGATTCTCAGCAGCTTCGTCGATCTCCAACAAGCTCTGGGCCTCGGTTTCCCCATCCAAACAGCAGAGACGTCTCCCAGCTCTCCCCTGACCTTGTATCTTGGGGATCCCAAGCCCCAGTAGGTGGGGGAGATGGAGGAAACATCAGCCCCTGTACGCCAGGCCAGGCTCTAACGGTCAGGGCCAAAAAACAGGAAGACCTTGCATGCAAGGCTTCCTCTGCCTGACCTTGGTTTCCAGGATTTGTGACTCAGAGGACTCGTGTCCTGGGACATGGGCCTACTTCCTCATGAGCTTCCTAAGTTGGCCCCTCCCTGTGCTGCCTCCCCCTGTGCTGCCCCCCTGTACCCCAGATTCCAGTAGGCTGACCTCAGCACTAAGGCCAACCTAACTCACGGTTACCACCCCCAGACCCTCACTTGGGAATTCTAGGCGGGGCTCCACCCTGGCCACGCCCCCAGGTCTTCACTTGCGGATTCTAGGTGGGGGCTCCACCCTTGATCACGCCCTCAGGCTCTCAGTGGGGTATTCAGAACGGGGGGGGGGGTCAACCCACAAACCACGCCCTCAGCTCTTTTCCTTTTCATCTAGGGACAAGGTCTGATTTTGCAGTTCCAGACTCAAGAGTTCACCAGACACAACTACAGGAGTCTGCACTGGGGAGCTCTAGGTTCAACGAGAGCCCCTGCCCCCCAAAATAGGATGTAATAATAGAAATAAAAATTTTTGAGACAAAATCTTACTATGTAGACCAGGCTGGCTTCAGCCTTCCTGAGATCCACCCCTGAACCCTGAATCCCCTTGTCCTGATGGTACTCCATCCTACCCGGTCTCCACATCCTCAGCAGTACCCCCACCCTTCCTTTCTACGGCGGACTGGGTCTTCAGGCGTCACCATTAAACCCGGGGCTCTGACCCTTCTCAGACGTGCTTCAGCCTCCCTGCATGCCAAGGCCCATCCATGCCACCGCACAGAACGCCCCCGTCACGCCCCCTCCCTGCCAAGCTGCCCAACTCCTCCACCCTGCCCAGCCCCAGGCTCACGCCACAGTGGTAACACATTTTCGACTCAACCACAAAGTTTTTCCAGCACACGGCAGATGGGAGGAAACCGTGGGCCTCTCTACTTCATCAGCACACAGGCTGGCCCTGCCACTAGGTCCACCCTGCCCTCACGCTCTGGACACGAGGGGGCGCCCGTGAACACCAAGTGCAGCCCAGGCCTCTAGGGCTCCCACCTCCCCCAGCGCCCCCTCAAGCCTTGCCTTCCTATCCCTGCCTCCCTCTTCCCTCTCTGTCCCTTGATCCCCTCCCTCTTCCTACAACGCTCTGCCCTGCCCCAGGGCCTTTGTACAGGCTGAATATATGATTGCAGACAGTCCTCATAGCTCTCCTAGGGTCAGGTAGACCTTAGGTACTCAAATCAATCGCCTGTTGTTTATGAAGGAATGATCAACACTGAGAGTTGCTCCCTGCCCACCTCAGTGTCCCCTCCAGTCCTTGGCCACACATCCACTGTCCAGTCTCTCAGGCCGATCCCCAGGAAGTCAGACTGCCCCATCACATGTCCCAGTGGCGAGAGGGCCACCCACATGCGTGTTCATACATGTCTCAGCATGCACCCCAACACCTGCCTGTGTACCTCCCCCACCAGTGACTTCCAGAATTTGAAGAGCCCAACCTCACTGGCTGTGTGGGAAACCGAGGCCCAGCATGCCGGGTGGAAAGGAAGGTCTGGGCCTGTGGTTCTCACGTAGACCCCAACCCTGCTCTGGACCTATGACTGAGGATGGCCACTTCCTGAGCTCTGGCCACTCCACTCACTCCGTGCCAGGAGTCCCTGAGGGACAGAACACCCCGTAGTTCATAGGTGTTCCACAACCTTCTATGGCCAGCGGCCTTGGCTTGATTCCCTGAGGGTCAGGATCAGGGCCGACTCCCCACCCCACTCCAGGCCTCCTTAAGCAAGTTCTACTTTGAATCTACCTTCAGTCCTTCTTGCTTCCACGAGGGCTGGAAGGGCCCCCCACCTTCCTGCACTCCCCCTTGTTCCACCAACACCAAACAAGTCACAGCCTTACTTTCCACGCTCTGCCCCTCACCTGGCCTGTGACCCCAGGTGGCTGCCATCTTCCTGGGCCTCTGTGGACTCCACGGGGAACACAGAGACCCTCTGTGACTGCAATCCCCTTGCCTCCTCCCCCACAGCGGGGGTACTCCCTGCAGGCCCGCTGCTCTAGGGTTCCGGCTGTGCTGCTGGCATCCCCAGGGGGATCAAGTGACCACTGGGCCTCTCTACTGGCCTGGTCTGGTTACCGGTTGGTTCTCCTTACAGCTCCTCTCCAGCTGGCTCACTGGCCCCACTTGGCACAGGCAGGGGAGGGGGCTCAGCCTTGTGACCCCTCAGCATGAGCCCCCTTCCCAACTCCAGAGCCTCAGTTTCTCCAACCATGAGACAAGCCTGTAGGGCCTACATCCATCCTCAATAAGTTATCAAAGTGAATGTGAGTGGCACACAATAGTTGCTTAGCTGTAAGGATATCTCTGCGCTTGGTGTGGCCTCCAGGAAGTGGGGGTCTGGCCTCACACAAGGCCGGCACCCAGCAGTTGCTGATAAATACCAGGTGAATCAATGTTCTGAGAAGAGAGCCCTGGCAAACACATGCTCACTCCAGACTCCCTGAGCCCAACTGTAGGTCAGCAGGGCTAAGGGTATCACCGTGACTGATGTCATGGGTGTACAGGTCTTGGCACTACAGCAGGTATACAGAAAGTGGTCAATAAATGATGTGCGGAGCTCCCCACAGATATGAACTCACTTCACACCCACAGTGGCCCTGAGACCATGCGAAACACAGAACTCAGAGGTTGTACCACTTGGCCAAGGTCACACAGCACATCCCAGTGAACAGTGGGACAGAGAGCAGAGTAAGGACCCAGTCCTTAGGAGCCCACCCCCAACACCAACACCATAACCATCCAATCTTCACACAGGTTTGATGGGAGGACACCTAAGATATGCAAGGTGAGAAGCAGTCAGGGCCTTGCCAAGGACTGTTGGGAACAGGAAGTACTGGTCAATGACCCTGAAAAAGACAAAGACAGGAAATGGGTCTCTGGGGGAAGGCCCTGGGGTCACAGTGGACCAGAGGTCCCATATGAATCAGGGTTAAGCAATGGCAGACACACAGGCAGAATGACGTGGTGTGAGAACTATCTATGCACCAGTAGGAGTCAAGCCCGCTTACCTACAGGTGACCTCAGGGAAATGTGGTACACTAATCCCTGCTTCATATCTTCCCAGCATCTATGAGCCAGATCCTTTGAAAAGGATCCACAGCAAACACTTAAGGAGCACCTACCATGCTCCCAGCTCACATCTGGAGGTCTTCTGTGTTCAGAGCCCTGTGGCACTGAGCCAGGCAGCCAGGTGTGGTGGCGCATACCTTTAATCCCAGCACTTGGGAGGAAGAGGCAAGAGGATCTCCGTGAGTTTGAAGTCAGCTTGGTCTACAAAGCAAGTCCAGGACAGCCATAGCAACACAGAGAAACCCTGTCTTTAAAAAAAAAAGAGCCCAAGCCGGGCGTAGTGGCGCACGCCTTTAATCCCAGCACTCGGGAGGCAGAGGCAGGCGGATCTCTGTGAGTTCGAGGCCAGCCTGGTCTACAAAGCGAGTCCAGGACAGCCAGGGCTACACAGAGAAACCCTGTCTCGAAAAGCCAAAAAAAAAAAAGAGCCCACTTGTAGTGTGTCTGAGGATGACTACCTCAGTGCCCAGAGTAACAGCTGCTCTGCCTTTTCACACTGAGAAGACTGAAACCCAGAGAGGGCATAAGGAGCCAAGGCTTGCACAGCCAGAAGTGGCCCCACTGGGACATGAACCAATGTGGCCCCCATTACCACCCACAGGGACCCACCTAGGGGTGAAGATGTCCCCAGCTCCTGGGTCCCAGGTGCCTGTACTCCCTGCAGCCTTGTGCCCCTGATTCCACCTCTTCTTCCAGCCCTGGGCTCTAAAGCCATGCCCTTGGGGATCCCCTCAGCAGCTACATCATCCATGTTCCTGTCTTCAGGATGCTCAGTGCTGGTGTACTTGGTTTGCATGGCTGTGCATGACCACCTCCCTCAGCCCAACTTCTGCACACCCGTTACAGCTCTAGCTGCAATGCCTCTTCTCCATGCACCTTCCCAGAGCCACAATGCAGAATCCAACTTTCCCTAGCTTCAACTGGTCCCTGCACTCCAGCCCCCACTGTACCCAGCAAGATCTGTCTCGGTTTCCCCTCCCATAGTCTGGAAGAGTCCAGAGGAACAAACAGACAAGCTAAGCTTGTTGTCTGGGCAAGACACAGACCACAGCACGCAGGAACCACTGGGAATGTTTGTTGACTGACTGAATGACTTCCCTGAAGACTCAAGGCCCCCCCCTTAGAAACCCATAATCCCCCTTAGAGCTCTCAAAAGCATTCAGGAATTTACTTGGGGCTGAGCCAAGTGCATTTTGGGAAATGTAGTCGTCCGCCGGCTTGTCTTGCCTCTCACCTGAGTTAAGTCACCCACACACCGCGGTCCGGGAAACCTTAGCCTCATGCCGATGCCGCGGCTCCCAGCGGCCCTTCCTCGAGCCCAGCGGGGCTCTGAGGCGTTGCCATCTCCTCCATCCTGTACAATCCTCCCTGGCTCCCTGTGGCCCTGGAGATGAAGCTCCTGCTCCCTTCTTCGTGTCGCTTCCCACTTCACAAAGTTCAGCCACCCCGGGAAATTTCCCTCACGCAGTGACAGCGTTCGTGCTTCCAGTTGCCCGCTCCTGGGCCACACCCAGGGTCAGTTCAGGACACCCGCCTTGCCTGGAGACGCCAGTCACCTTTCGGTCGGGCTCACCTGTCCGCAGGCTGACGTCACCTCCTCCAAGGGCAGCCGGCTGCCTGCCCTCTGCCCATGGACAGATGGACAGGACTAGGGCTAGAATCCTCAACCCCCGGAGGACAGTGATGTCCCGGGACACACATAGCGAGGCGAGAAATGGTAAGAGCCCGTCCTGAGGAGTCCGCACAGAGACAGTCCACTTGCCCCAGGGCACGCAGCGAGGCTAAAAGTTCAAATCCACTTCCTGCCAGGGCCCTAGACATCCAGGGCCACCCTCAGAAGAGACAGGGACGCGCGAGAGCTCAATTTTCAGTTAATGGAAAGAGGGGGGCTCCCCCTCTTGCTGTGGAACTCAGGGCCTCACAATACTGGGCAACACCAGCTGGTGCTCAGTGCCTCAGTTTCCCTACCTCCCCTTGGCCACCGTACCATTGATTATGGACACACTACGGATTAAAGACCCCCAGGCTGCCATCTACTCAGCAGGGAGCAGAGAGCCCCCAGCCAGCAGCCCAGCCAGCATCAGGCCTTGCCCAGGTCCACGCCTTAAACCCCAGATCTCCCTCACCTCTAACCTCCCTAAATAGCCTAAAAGCAATCGTGCACCCTGAAAATCGGCCAGAAAACCAGAGTCCAAGCCAGAGGGAAAGAAATAGACGCGTTATAACCAGGCAGAGGCGTCCTGGCCAGTCCCTTCTGTCCCTGGGACGACCTCCTCCAGACAGAGCTTGTTGGGTTGCAATATTGGTGTGCCCAACTCAGTTTGGGGTGTGGGCACCTGGCAGGTAAAATAAGAACTTGAGGGTGACATAGACATCAGGCAGTGTGACACAAATCTCTGCCACAAACCTCTGCCAGGGTGCTGGAGACCTGGAGAGCAACACAGACCTCAGGTGGCCTCAGGCGGTGTGACAGAGACTTGGGAACGTCAGGTGGGGGTGTTACAGACCTGGGGGGCACACAGATCTGAAGCGGGGGTGACACAGACTTCAGGGGGTGGTGACAGACCCCAGGCAGAGAGGAACTGGGTCCCTCCCGACCAAAGGGCTGTAGAAGGCCTAGAATTCGCCATCTGAGGCCGGGGTAGGGGTTCGGCCTGGCAGCGGCCCTGGGGAGGCGCCCCAAAGTCGGCGGTGGAGAGCAGGATGGGGCACGTGACCCCCGCCCCAGGGACCAATCAGCGCCGCGTTCGGCCAGGGGGGCCACGGTGGCACCCACCCCGCGCGGCTGTCAGAGACGCTCCTTTGTCCCATTGTCGGGCTTTGGGGGGGCCTTGGCCTCCCCCCTTCGGGACGTGCTGCAGCGGGGGCGTTGGCCGCGGCCTGTGTCCCCCACCCCAGTCCAGTTGCGCGCCCGGTGGGGACTGGCGGGGACCCAGGAGCTCTAGTGCACAGAGCCGCGTAGGGACCCACGGGAGGTCGCGACTGTGTGTCCCGCCCCCTCCCCCATACCCACCCGCAGGCTGTCGCCCCAACAATTCAGAGCCACTGTCGGTGCCTGGGCCGGATGATCCCGGGCCTTGGCTACAATCCCCGCCCGCTGCGCAGCCCGTTAGCCCCGCCCAGGGCACTAAAGAGGCGACGGCACGCGGGGGCCCCGGGCCAGTGTCGTTGCATGAGGCGCCCGCGGCCTGTGAGCGCCCGGTGCGTGCGCCCCTAGTGCATCTGTCCCCGCATTTGTCCCTGCGTCCGTCCCCACGTCCGTCCCCGCATCTGTCTCCGCTGCATCTGTCCCTGGTGCATCTGTCCAAGGTGCGTCCCCGCGTCCAACCCCGCGTCTGTCCCCGTGTCCGTCCCTGCACTCACCTCCAGTGCAGGCCGAGCACCTGCCCGGCTCGGCCCCGGCCCCCCCCAGCGTCTCAGCCCGGGCTCCCACGCGCGGGCTGCTCCCGCGGGGGCGCAGCGCGGTGTCCGGGCCGGGGCCGCATCTCTGCCGCCGCCGCTGCGACTCGCGACTCCGCCACCTCCGCCCCCAGCGCCCGAGCGCGGAGCCTTGCAAAACCCGGAGCGGACCACCGTGGAGCGGAGCGGAACGGAGCACAGAAGGGAGGGAGCACCTTCGCCATCCCCCCACCCCAACCTCAGTTTCCCTCCTTCGGCCTCACCCCTCTCCCAGCAGGAGTGACGCTGAAGACCATCGGCTCCTGCACTGAACTGGGCGCTGTTCTGACTCTGGGCATCTCCAGTATACCATAGGCGCTCCATAGGTGCTTTGCTATTGTTTTGAGGGTTTTTTGTTTGTTTTTTTGTTTTTTGAGACAAAGTTTCTCTGTGTATACCTGGCTGTCCTGGACTGCCTCTGTAGACCAGACTAGCCTTGAACTCACAGAGATGGACCTGCCTCTGCCTCCCTAGTGCTGGGATTAAAGGCGTGGTGTCGCTCACTCCCTCCCTGTGGTGCTTTGCTATTGTGTGTTTTAGAGAATTTCCAATTCTTCTGACTGGCCACCCACCCACAGGAACCTCACAGACGTGGGGTTAGGTCCCAAGGTCCCTGTGGCTCATGACATCATTGAGTCAGACTACCACAGTCTCCTTTATTTATTTATTTATTTATTTATTTATTTATTTATTTATTTATTTAT
>CAJQZJ010032834.1:6811375-6841597 GCA_907164525.1 Lophiomys imhausi
TGGATAGATGGACAGATGGATGAGTAGGTGGATGGAAGGGTGGGTGGGTGAGTGGATGGATGGATGGATGAGTGGGTGGATGGATGGATAGTTGGGTGGATGAGTGGATGGATGGATGGATGGATGGATGGATGGATGGATGGATGGATGGGTGGATGGATGGGTAGGTGGATGAGTGGATGGATGGATAAGTGGGTGGATGAGTGGATGAATGGATGGATGGGCAAGTGGCTGGATGAATGAATGTGTGGGTGGGTGGGTGGATGGTTGAGTGGGTGGATGAGTGGATGTATGGATGGATGGACAGATGGATGGATAAATGTATTGATAGGTGGGTATGGATATCTGTGTATTCTAATGGATGGGTGTTCCAGTGTCTTGGTTTCCAGGGCCTTTAGGGAGCCTTTAGCCTGGTGCAGTGTCTCCAGGAGGTACACCAAGGCTGCCACAGGCTCCGTAAGCTGCCTTCTTGGCGGTGATTTCTTCCAGGCATAGGCCGTCTGGATTGAGTTTTGAGCTGAGTCCCCAGCATCCCCTAATAGCTTCTCTTTCAGACCCTAAATCTGTTTCCCTAGTGACAACCTGGCTTGGGGACCTGGTCAAGTTCTCAGGAGACTCAGACTCTCTCCCCTTGGCCGAAGCCTGCAGAACCAGGGCCTCTGAGATACAGTAGGATAGGCTGCATTGGCTACCAGTGGGCAGAACTGAGGTGTGTGGTTACCGGTCAGAGGCTACCCCAAGGGACTACAATGGACTCTGGTGACTGTGGTGAGGGCCATTTTCCCCGGCATCAGAATATTAACCTCATTCAAGTGGATTCTAGGAACAGAAGATGGGTCAATCCATGCTGGTTAGATGTGGGGGGGGGTATTTTTTTTTTTTTTTGTCAACTTGATACAAGCCAAAGTCATCTGGGAAGAGGGAACCTCAATTGAGTAAATGCCTCCATCAGATTGGCTTGTGTGACATTTTCTTGATTGATGACTGATGAGGGAGAGTCATCCCATTGTGGGCAGTTTCCATCCCTGGGCTGGTGGTCCTGGGTTCTATAAGAAAGCAGGCTGAGCAAGCCTTGGAGAACAAGTTGCAAGTAACACCTCCCACCGTCTCTGCATCAGCTCCTGCCTTCATGTTCCTGCTCTGACTTCCTTCAGTGGTTGGCTGTGGCCAAGAGTTGTAAATTAAAAATAAACCCTATCCTGCCCAAGCTGCTTTTGGTCATGGTATTCACCATATCAACAGAAAGCCTTCTAGGTCAGAAGTGTAGACAGCCAGCGGAGAAACAAGGCTCTTGTAATTTAGCTGTAACAAACTGAAGTCGAGCCATGGAAGTGATTACTGCAGATTGGCTGGGGCTGATGAATAATGTTCACACCCAGGTTGCTAGATATACTTTCATTACATAATAATTAAGATCGTTGTCCTAATGATGGTTATTATCAGTTTCTGGTGGCTTGGGCAAAGCTCAGGGACTGCAGAGCATGACAGTGTTCTGATTCGAAAGCAGGCAGCGGAGAGCTCAAAGCCCAAGGTCTGCTGCTAAGCACCAGTTCTCTAACAGGAGGGCACAATTTTGTTTTTGTGTGTTTTCCCATGTGTGTGCAGGTGTAGATGGCATTTGTGGGCATGTGTAGGTGGCATCCAGATGTTCTTACCAGGTGTGCTGCTCAAACCATAGCCACCTTATTTTTTTCTAGATTTATTTTTATTATTATTTTTAATTTGTGTGTGTGTGTTTGTATGTATGTGTGTTTTCATGTACACTAGTCAGCATGCATGTGTACAGGTGCACACTGAGGCCAGACCAAGGCTTCAGATCCCCTGGAGCTGGAATTACAGGCACTGGTGAACCTCCTGCTGCAGGTTCAGGGAACTGAACTTGGGTCCTCTGCAAGAGCAGCCAGAGCTCTAACCACTGGGATATCAGTCCAGCCATTCCTCTTTCTAAAACAGACTAATTAAAGATGTTATGGCCACAGCTTTAATTCCGGCCCTCGGGATGCAGGGGCAGGTGGATTTCAGTGAGTTTGTGGCCATCCTGATCTATATAGTAAGACCTCATCCAAAAATGTATATATATTTCTATTATTCCATCTTATTTTGGGGGCAGGGGCTCTTATGAACCCAGAGCTCACCAGTTGGGGTGTACTGGCTGTGTGTCTGGTGAACTCTTAGTCCAGAGCTACTAGACCTATTTCCAGGAGGAAAAGGAAGAGAGGTGTGGGTGTGGTCAGGGGTAGATCATTGTGGTCACATTGGATGCCCCTCCTATATGTGATCTGGGACAACAGAAAGGCTGTTCATTGTCTGTGTTATGATCCCCAGGGTTTTTTGTTGTTGTTGTTTTGTTTTTTTCGAGAGAGGGTTTCTCTATGTAGCCCTGGCTGTCCTGGACTTGCTTTGTAGACCAGACTAGCTTTGAACTCACAGAGATCCGACTGCCTCTGCCTCCTGAGTGCTGGGATTAAAGGCGTGGGCCACCACACCCCGCCTGATCCCCGGGGTTTTACAGAAGGGGAAACTGAGGCACACAGCAGTTCTATAACTGGTGGCATTTCAGTACCTGAGTCTAGCCCCACTGAGTCTTGGCCGGTCCACATGGACCTGTGGGTTCTACGTGTGTGTGTGTGTGCATGCTTACATATATGCATGTGTGCACATCTGTGTGTCTGTGCCTGTGTGTGAGTGAGTGTGTGTGAGTGTGTGTGTGTGTGTGTGTGTGGCCAGCCAGCCAGGCATATGGTCCTGACTAGGAAGTGGGAGTCTACAAAGACCCCAGTCCCCATAGTGGATGGGGTGGTGAGGCTTGCCAGGCAACTGTCTCTGTGCCAGGTTTCCACTCCTGCAGCCTGCTCCCCTCCCACACTCATGCTGGCCCAGGGCCAGCTGCTGACCTCGGGCCACAGAGTCCTCCTGGGGATTGGGCAATCAATTAGCGCTGGTCCTGATGCCTGAGTAAAAAGCTGCTGGGAAGAGAGTGCAGGCCTCTGCCTGCCTGCAAGCTCTGCAGCTTCAGGGCTCAGCTCGTGCATGTACTGAACACTGCATGCAGTGCAGCAGCCTCTGGCCAGCCTTGTCCAGTTCTGTCCTTCCAGGCTTCCAGTGATGGATGGAGGAGACACAAGTATTCCAAGTCCCCTCTGAGAGTGACCAGAGCTGTGATTTGATATCCGGGCAGCACTGAGATGAGGAGGAAGTGTTGGAGTGGGCTCCCAGGAGAAGGGAGCAGGGACATGGCTCAGTTGGTGGCCTCTCATTTAGGAGGCCCTGTGCTCAATCTCAGAACCACATAAATCTGTGACCATTTCCTTTCCATGCCAATGACACTCAAGGCCATAGATGTGAGTAGGGTGGCCATTCATTGGTCACTAAGTTAGATGAGTCTGGTGTCATCCATGGTCCAGTGTCACTCTGGACACCAATGTCACCAGTGTCCTCAGAGGGTGCCACACGGGTAAGAAGAGAAGACACTGGGAACAGCTCCCTTGCAGGCTCTGAAAAGGCAGTAAGTGTCCGCAAGCCAAGAGATGTAGGACAGACAGATGGAGAGAAACAGCGTGTTGTTCCCAGGAGGCCTCCACCTTCCCTTTTGAAGGTGCTCCTGTCCTGACCACCTACTCCTCTGAGACAGCCATAGTCCCCACCTGGACGTGATGCAGACTCTAGGCTGCAACGTCAGACCTTTTGAAAACTGGAGTCCTCACTATCTAGCTGGCTTAAGCTGGAACGCAGACATGGGGGTGAGGCCTCTATACAGGCCTGAGCCAAGACAGGCAGGCTGCATTAGGGGGTTAAAACGCAGAACACACTGTTTCTCTAGGATGTAGGGTGGGTGCATGGTTGCTGCACCCCCAAATCACACTCCTTCAGCATCTGAGTGTCCTCAGCGTGGGAGAGGTGGCTCCTTGAGGGTCACAGACACAAACTTGCTGTGAAGTTCCAACAGATTCTATTTTGGCCCCAGTTTCTCTGTCTGTGGTCACATCTGAGACATATGGCCCCCAAAACCACTAGCAGGATGGGAAGGGAAAGGGATCCCCAAGGAAGCTACTGGGGACCTGGGAAAGTCACAGGACAGCAAACAGTAGTGACTTCACTGGGCTGAGCCCACTAAGTATTATGGAGCCTGGTCTTCAGTGGGATTCATGCAGTCAGAGAACCCAAGACAGAATTGATGAACTCAGAGAGACCCAGGACTCTGTAGAGAGGTTAGAAATGAGAAGCTGAAATGTCCTCCAAACCCCCAACCTCCCATATAAGCCCCCACACCTTCATCTACCACCTCCCACTCTAGGAAAGGGTGGGATGTGAAGGGCAGAGAGAGGGAGGTTGGAGCTGGCCAGAACCAGTAAAGACTCACTTCATTAAAATGTCAAAGGTAGAGCTGGGCGTGGTGGCGCATGCCTTTAATCCCAGCACTTGGGAGGCAGAGGCAGGTGGATCATTGTGAGTTCGAGGCCAGCCTGGTCTACAAAGCGAGTCCAGGACAGCCAGAGCTGTTACACAGAGAAACCCTGTCTGAAAAAAAAAAAATGTCAAAGGTAAACTCCTCCCTTGAAGGGAGCAGACCCTGCCCCTTCCCCTCCCTGTGTTCCTTCTCCCTCTCTGCTCCAGCCACAGGGTGGCCTGCCTGCTCCTCCAACACACTATGCTCCATCTTGCCCTTGGGCCTTTGCATAAGCTGTGAGATGGGGCAGAGGCTAGAGAGGGCACAGAGAGGCTGACAGGAGATGGAGATGTGCGAGGTTCTGGAGCAGGAGAGTGGAAACATTTTAGTCACTGTCAGGTAATGGGGCATGGGTCACATTCCAGGGAGCAGCGGGAATCTGGGTGCATGTTGGAGTCACTGAGTGAGGAGAGGTGATGCTGGCCTGGACATGGGGTGCTTTGAGGAACATGAGGTCGGTGGGGAACAGACACTTACAGATCCAGTGGCTTGTCCAGCAGGTGTGGGCATTGAAGGTTGAATGTACAGATATTAGGCTTGGGGTGGGGGGCCCTGGTTAGCAGGGGAGCCCCCTGATTGAGGAGCAGGGACAAGAGGACAGGAATTAAAAAAAGAAACTCTACACCTTCACCAATGAGCAACCAGTTTTAGCAAAATCCCTGTTCCATCTGTAATTGTAGCATAGCGTTCCCCTGCGTGCTCAGAGCACAGTCCTTCGTGCATCCCCTGCTACTGGGCAGCCAGGCTGTCTGTCAATCAGCCTTAGCTCCTCCCTCCACAGAGGGACAAAGGTCCTCAAAAGTGGTGGCTTCCAGGCCGGAAGCAGGCAGGCTGCTAGAAGGGTCTCCAAGAGTCCCCACCTCTTGAGGTCTCTGGAAAATCCTCTGTAATTGGGTTCTGTAGAGATGGGGTGTAGGGAAGCTGAAGGAAGAAGGGAAAGGAAGGACCATGTGTTCCGTGTCTGAGTTTGGGGTGACACATTCCTTTAAAACACTGGGAACTCTTCCCTTGTGCAGGATTTAAGACAGGCCGGGAGAGAAAAGGCTGGGAGGAAAGAAAGAACTCCTGTTGTGCTAGTGACTCAGACTAGAGGAAGAAGGCCCCCCCCCCTTGGTGACAGCTATAGGGCTTTCATAGAGACATGACAGGAAGACAGACCAGAGCTGCCCTGGGCTGAGGGGAAAGTGACTCCAGCCGCTGGGCATGCAGGAGAGCCTGACTTTGGGTCCGAGGTCGTGGAGCCTCCTGAGCCTGCATCACCCCCTCTCAGTGTCCGCATCCCTCCCAGTACCTCTCCCCACTGCCGGCAACACAGAATAGAATTGTGTTTTTATAACTTCTCTTCCCCCGGTACTGAGCCCATGTGCACGAAGTTATATTTAAAAAAAACAGAGAGTGGAGAATTGCTGAGGCTCATGGCCGCACCCCTTGGTAAAATGGGGAAAAAATAACCCAGGTGTCTCTTCCCTCGGGGCTGCCAGAGGGTGGTAGTGGCACTTGGCCTCATAAGTGGCAGGACCTGGGGCACATCCTTCATATGTAGATTCTAGCAGCTCCCTCAGTGTGCCCTGTGTCCACAGGAAGCCTGCGGTAGGTAAGTGGATCTGGAGCCATTGAGTACAGATCATTGCTGCTTTCCGAGAACTCAGTTATAGACTCACCCTGGAAGCCCTGGGGTGTTGTCTCAAGGGCCTTCTAGGGTGCTAGTGTCCTCATCACAGGTCTGGTCACCCACCGGGGTTAGGAACATCTCTGTACAGGATTGTCACCTCCTAAGGGCATCTCTGTCCCCCTACCTGGTGAACACATGGGCAGAGCTAAGTCTTTCAGAACCTCAGGACTGAACTCTCCTCCAAATGGGGTACAGTTGGGACAGGCCTGGAAACTGAGAACCCAAGAGGCTGAGACAGGAGAATTGTGAATCCAAGACTAGCCTGGACTATAAAGAGGACCCTTTCTCAGAAACCAAAATATCTATAGAAAGACCTCCCTGAGCCAGTCGTGGTGGCGCATGCCTTTAATCCCACCAC
This sequence comes from Lophiomys imhausi, assembly GCA_907164525.1. Lineage (NCBI taxonomy): Eukaryota > Metazoa > Chordata > Mammalia > Rodentia > Muridae > Lophiomys > Lophiomys imhausi. The sequence continues at coordinate 6,817,853 of CAJQZJ010032834.1, forward strand.
TCGGGAGGCAGAGGCAGGTGGATCTGAGTTTGAGGCCAGCCTGGTCTATAATGTGAGTCCAGGACAGCTAGAGATACACAGAGAAACCCTATCTCGAAAAACAAACATACAAACAACTGCCCAAGGGCCTAGAATACTCAGGGAGGGGCTGAGGGTGTGGTGGTGGGGGTCTAGCTTTCTCAGTTGAACAGAGTCTCAGAAGGGTAGTTGTGCTGCCTCTCAGGTCTATTCCATTCAGTATCATGGACACCTACACATCCTTGTAGTTGTATTTTCCAGTAAGTCCTTTGCTGTTTGAGACACGGCCTGGTGTAGCCAAGGCTGGCCTGGGACAGCCTTGACATTTGAAACGGTGACAGGCATTTAAGCAATGTTACCTGCTTTGCTGAGGGGAAAATTAAGGCCTGGTGAAGGAAAAATTCATGACTAAACCCAGTAAGTCAAACAAGATTTTTCTCCCAGGCAAAATGGAGAGAAAAGACAGTCCCCCACCTCCCCTCCAAGGGAGAAAATACAGCCCCTTACCTTCCCTCCACAGCCTTCCTCCACATCTGACAATGAAAAGATGTTTATGACAATCTTGAGGGACAGTGTTGCAGGCACAGGGCACAGCATGCATGTGCAAAGGCCCTGGGACAGAGGGCACAGCCCACATGACAGTCCTGGAGCCAGACAAAGCCTGATTGATGTTGGAGGAGCATTAAGAAGATCCAGGTGGCCGGGCAGTGGTGGTGCACGCCTTTAATCCCAGCACTTGGGAGGCAGAGGCAGGTGGATCTTTGCAAGTTCGAGGCCAGCCTGGTCTACAAAGTGAGTCCAGGAAAGCCAGGGCTACACAGAGAAACCCTGTCTTTAAAAAACCAAAAAAAAAAAAAAAAAAAAAGAAGAAGATCCAGGTGGCTGGGTGTGGTGGTGCACACCTTTGATCCCAGCACTCGGGAGGCAGAAGCAGGCGGATCTCTGTGAGTTCGAGGCCAGCCTGGTCTACAAAGCAAGTCCAGGACAGCCAGGGCTGTTACACAGAGAAACCCAGTCTCAAAAAACAAAAAAAAAAAAAAAAGAAAAAGAAGCCGGGCAGTGGTGGCACACGCCTTTAATCCCAGCACTTGGGAGGCAGAGGCAGGAGGATCTTTGCGAGTTCAAGGCCAGCCTGGTCTACAAAGTGAGTCCAGGACAGCCAGGGCTACACAGAGAAACCAGAGAAACCTTGTCTCAAAAAACCAAAAAAAAAAAAAGAAAAGAAAAGAAAAAAAAGAAAAAGAAAAAAGAAAAGAAGATCCAGGCTGCTGGAGCAAGGGACTGAGTGGGAGGAGGGAGGGAGGAGGAGATGTAGGCAGTCAAGGGCTGGTGTATGCAGGAGGACTTGCGGGGAGGACTTTGCCTTTGGCAGGGGGAGGAGGAAGCTGAGCCTGTAGTGACTGCAGAGAGACTTCAGGGCTGCACAGGGCAGACCCAGCTGTGCATCTCAGGGGAAGTGAACACTATCTCTGGATTCATGGTCCTTACCTGATGGAGGGAAGCCATCCCAGCAGGTCCCTCCTCTGGCTGCCCCAGGGACCAAGGCAAAACATTAGCTAATGTTTATTGCCCCAGATTCCGAGCAGCATGGGGCTGCTGGGTGACCCCTTTATCAAATTGCTGTGTTTACACACCTTGCTGAGGTGGGAAGATGATGCCAGCAGTAGCCTAGACACAGCCCCGGTGATGTCACCCATGGGGACAGCTGGTGGGTGTGAGGACTGCGGTGTGGTGCACACAGTTTCCTGAGACCTGAATGCAAGCTCGGGACCCAGGGTGGGGTTCCTCTACATGCAGTCCTCCAGGGTCGCCAGGCCCACTGATCTCCCCAGGGAAGCTGCTACTCCAGGACCTCTGAGGGCAGGGTGATAGTGACTCTGGTCAGATTCATCCAGGCTAGGAGAGGATGGGAGGACACAGGCATGTCCTGGGGTGACTCCTCGGGTCCTGAGTTTGAAATAATTCCAGTCTGCTGAGATCCCAACCTGCTGTGACAAACCTGTCCTTCTGTATGGGCTCATTTGAGACAAAAACTTCATTTGACTGGTTAATGAACATTTAGTGAGTGCATACTGTATGCCAAATCCTGCTTAGACAGACCAACAGGGACAGAGTGGTAAGGCTAGCTGCACCCTCCAGTCTGATTCCAGAAGCGGAGACCAGGATGATGAGTTTGAAGCCACACTGGGATGCACAGAATGAAAGGGGGTAAATCAGGCAGGTGAGATGGCACCCGCTTCCCATCTGAGAAGTGGAGAGTTGAAACAGGAGTTCAAGGTCATCCTCGGCAAAGTAGCAAGGATGAGGCCAGCCTGGACTGTAAATACCCTGTCGAAGGAAGGAAGGAAGGAAAGAGGGACATATAAACAGAGGGGATAACTTTGCCTATATCGTTAAAGTTTTTTATTTTATTTTATTTTTGGTTTTCCGAGACAGGGTTTCTCTGTGTAGTCCTGGCTGTCCTGGACTCATATCCTTAAAGTTTTGTTTCATATATTTTATTTTGGTTTTTCGAGACAAAATTTCTATCCCTGGCTGTCTAGGACTCATTCTGTAGACTGGGCTAGCCTCGAATTCACAATGATTCGCCTGCCTCTGTCCCCCGAGTGCTGGGATTAAAGGCGTGCACCACCAGGCCGGGCTTATTTTATTTTATTTTTTAGATAGAATCTCATGTAGCCCAGGCTAGCCTCCACTTCACTATATATTGCAGTCTTTGAACTCTTGATCCTCCTGGCTCCACCTCCCCAGAGCCTGATGGCAGGTATTAGGCCCAGGGTGACCCCATAGCCTGAGCAGGCAAGGTTCAATGCTGTTCCTAAGGTCACAGGAATCTTGGTCCTTGATCCGCCCAGTCCAAGGTGGTGGGGAGTCAGCACCCTCAGAGACAGCAGCCTGGACAGCACCTCCAGGCATGCACACCCCACTTGCTGCTCACATCTGTCATTTAATTTGCCAGCCGTCTCCTCCCACACGCAGCCTGCAGGCTGGCAACTGAAGGTGGCTCTTGCTGGCTGGTGGTGCAGACAGCCTCAGCCCCAGAACCCCATGATCAGTCTCCGAATCTAAGGAGAGAACAGGAGCCCCACGCACTGTCTCAGGAGCTACCTGGCCTGGCCCACAGTGGGGGACCCCAGTAAGGCTCCCCTCTTTTGACTTCCTCCCTTGAAGGGTCGTCCCCAGTGCCTGGGGACAGATGGATCCTAGTTGTGTGGGTGTCACTCAGAGTCAGACAGACTGACAGAGTGAGGGAGCTCTGAGAACCAGGGGCGCACCCCAATGCATCATCTCAATGTGGCGGGGTGGGGGGGGGGCACGACACTAGCGGTCCTGCAGACAGAGCCCCTGCCTCACGTGGGGTCATAAAATGTTTACATTCTGTGGTCTCATCGCTCAGGCCCCAGGCGACGCCCAGGGAAAGGGGTCGCTTGATGGAGGTCACACAACCATAGAGGTGAAGCTTACCGTCTGGTCCTGGGAAGCTGGTGGTGAAATTTGTAGTGGCGTGGCCCTGCGACCCCACCTCTGCGTGCAGGCCCCGCCTATCCTGGTGCCGACAGCCGGGAGCGAGGACTTGAGCTCCGAGACGCGTGCACAGCGCGCCTTCTGCCGGGCGCGGCTGGAATCTGCGCAGCTTTGACCAGATCCCGGGACCAGAGACCTCCCAAGCCAGGGAGATTTCTTGGAGTGCAACTCTCAGCTCTGGTGAAGCCCTTTTGTGAGCTGATCTTTTAATCTCTATGTTTCCTTATTCAAAACTGAGTCCCGATCCCTCCGAACACCCAACCTTTATTCATCTCTGCGCTCTGCTCTAAAGCTCAGTTTCCATTTAACACTAACTCCGTCCTCGCCCCAGCCCCAGGTACCCACCACCCCATTTCCTGTCTCTGTGGCTCTGATTAATCCAGGAAACTCCTGGGAGTGTGACTCTGCAGGGTGTGTCCTTCTGTGTCTGGCTCATGTCACTAAATACTATGTGGAGCAGGTGTCTGAATGATCTCCCTCTTCCAGGCTGAGTAATACTCCTCTCTGTATGGGGAGCACATCTCATCTCTCTGCCTCCCCAGGGATGGATGCTTGGGTTGCTTCCAGCCTTTGGCTCTTGTCAATAGCTCAATTAAAACTGTCATAAACACACTCCAAAATCTGTTCTTTCTACGAGTGTAGAGTGTACGTAGGTGGGGAATGCCTGGGGTCCATGGAAATCTTCCAGAAATTTCAAATTGTTTTCCAAAAGTTAGGGCCATTTTACATCCCCATCTTGGTGTCCTCATCTCCACGGATAATTTATAAGTTGCTATTATTATTATTATTATTACTAAGCTGAGTGTGGACCTAGGGCTTTCTGCATGTTAGACAATCACTGTAACCCTGACCACATGCCCAACCTCTTACTGGGGGATTCTAAGTGGGAACTCCAACTCTGAGCCATGTCCCTAGGTCACTCAGCTGAGTTTGAGCCCCACACACCCATGCTGTCTGCATGATCCCCAGACTCACTAAATCAAGGTGTTCCGACAACCAGATGCCAAAAATCTGCCTCAGTGACCCTCCCCGACTAGCTACCCTGATTCATACTTTAAGGTCTGGAGTATGAAAATCTAGAGCCGTGGTCTCTATTGGGGATACTGAGTCATGTGTAGGGCCCCGTGTAGCTGTCATACGGGGGAGGAGGGAGGAGCTCCTGGCATAGAGTGGGTGGAGCCATGGACAGTGTTCAGTGCCCTGCAGGGCCCAGATGGCTACTGGACTCAAGTTCCTGTCCCCAGACATTGGGTAGTGCAGACAATCCGAAATCAGGGAGGCCACTTGGGTCTGTGCTGCTCCAGGAAAGTCACTTGTCCTCTCTGGGCCTCAGTTTCTATCTCTCATAAGATAAAAAAACCGGCCAGGTGTGGTGGCACATGCCTTGTACTCTGGTGTCAGAGGCTGTTGGATCTCTGTGAGTTCAAAGCCAGCCTGGTCTACAGAGTGAGTTCCAGGACAGCTAGGGATACACAGGGAAACCCTGCCTTGAAAAACCTTAAGAAAAGAAAGAAAAAGAAAAACCAAAAATAATAATAAATTAAAAAAAATAAAGACTGGGTTTAGTTTTGTGTCTTAAGGCCCATGCCAGGGAGGTCAGGATGCAGTCAGCAAACATCTGTGGGGCTTCCTGGAGAGGGCGATGGTGCCTGAGGCTTCCCCAGTGCTACAGTTGTGAAAGGACCGTCCAGCCGCAGTTAGTGCAGACTGGGGAGGGGGTTGGGGGGCAGTTTGGGGTTGGGTGGGGGTGTCGGGGGGTGGGGGGGGGGGGGGGGGGGTGTGGGAGGCACTCCCAGATTGAGTTCCCAGGACTCACAGCTGCGTCCTCCTGAGAGGCAGCTGGTAGCGCCCCGCCTCCGGTAGCGAGGCTATCAGTGTTCCACTTACCCCAGGGCCGTCCATCGAAGGGGGCTCTCAGAAGTACTCAGAAACCCCAAAGATTGTCCCAAGGCAAATGTCGGGGTGCACTTGTCACAGGGGTCCCGGGTGGCACCCTAACGACCTAGTGGGTAAACTGAGGCCAGCCTGGATGGGCGCATATGCCTCGCGGGGGGGCGGGGAGTGTCTCTTTGCTTCTCCGATCTCTGTCGGAGTACAGATGTACCGCGTTTTCCTCTTCTCTAGTCTCCTTCTTGCTCTCCCCGCTTCCTTCCCGCCGCCGCAACCCTCGCGTCGCCCTCGCTGGGGTATCCGGAACGAGCTATTCCGGAGGAATCCCCCGGCCTCAGGCCACGCCTCGCCCCCGCCACGCCTCCCACCGCTTGGCGGAGGCCTGCTGCCATTGGCCCCTTTGTACACCGCCCTTGGGCTACCATTTGCTGAGCCAGTGAGCGTCTGAAGGGCGTGGCCCGCTCTCTGTGTGGGCGTGTCTGTATAGAGGGCGTGGCCTCCCGCCCAGTCCCGGGCTCAGATCCATGGGCCAGCGCCTCCTGCCTCATAGAGAGAGGCGCCTGCACAAAACTGACGGTCAGACGGATCCCGAGAGCAGGTGAGCAATGGGGTCCTGCACCGGCCATCCTGGGTCTCTCCCGTCCCCACAGTGTCCTTTCTGCATCTCGGCCTCAGTTTCCCTCTGTATGCCTGTGACTGGCTGTGGGAGACAGGGGCGCTCTAAGTAGGCTGCTGTGGGCTACTACTGTTAGGGTCCTAACATCCGCCGCCTTCAAGTGGGGGACTTGATGGACTTGGCTCTGTACAAGTGTGCAGCCTGGCTCCAAGATGGTCTGGGTATTCCCTGCGGTGACCGCTTGGACTCCATTGTGGCTCTGGCTGGTGCAGGGATCCCACCTGAGCCGGGGCACCCTAACTGAGACTGACATTGCTAGCTTCCCAAGGCACCGAGGGCTTGGTCTCAGTTTTACCAGCTGGCAACTGGGACAGTCCCCATCACATAATTGGCAGACGACCTGATCCAGGTCTGTGACTTCAGTGGTGGCCCAAAGGGTAAACTGAGGCCTAGAAAGTGGCCTGTGGTTGGCCAGGGAGGCAGAGTCAGACATGGAACTGGAATCTGGTCTCACCTTTGTGAGCGGCCGGCTGATCTGGAGAGGGACAGGGTGGAAGGCCGAGCTGCAACAGGCCTCTGGGTCACTTCCCGAGCTCCGGGCTGTGAAGCCTCTGGAGACCTGCCTTGGGGTCAGGACACAGCTCAGGCAAACCTGACTCTCTTGAACAAGTAACTTGATTATAAGCCTCAGTTTCCCTGTCTGTGAGTTGAGACAGTTGTTCCCTGAGGTTTCTGGATACAGAACGGCAGACACTGAGCCAGGGTGAGCTACATAGGTGAGGGCGTGTCTAAAACAAAGGGGAGGCTGGTAACCCAGTGGGTAGAGTGGTTGCCTAATGGGCAAGAGGCCCCAGGTTCCAGCCCCACACCATGTAAATCAGGGGTCATGGTGCATGGCTTTCACCCCAGTGCTTAGAATAGAGTCAGGTGGATGCCTGTAAGTTTGAGGCCAGGTCTACATAGTGAGTTCCAGGCTAGTCATGACTACATAGTAAGATCCTGTATCAGACAACAACCAATAACTAACGAAACAAAACAAAAAAAGAGGAAAAGGAGCAGGAATGTAGGCTTTGGTGCCAAACTTCCTGTTTTTCTGTCCTGGGACCTCAAAGTGGCTGTCCCTTCTCCACATGGAATGTGCAGTCTCAGGACCTTTGCACATGCCATGCCCCCTACAACCCAGGCAGATCAACACAGGTGCCAATTTTAAAACATAACAAGTTCATGATCTGGGCCGCACCTAGGACTTACGTGGGTGGCTGGCTGGGAGGGTTAGGGGCGGAGCTATGGGGACTTTATAATGTAACTCCACTGAACACCTGCGCTGGGCTTCCCACGCTTGGTTGGGGACTTGGGCCAGGGCTGGGTGTGTGGTGGATCCTGAGGGTATGGAGGGGCATGAGAGACTTGTCCCTCAATTTACCCTCTGAGCCCAGGACTCAGCCTACAAAAATATATTTTAGTGATTCTGTATTGAGGGGGCTCAGCGTACCTTGAAGCCAAATTGTCATGGCCACAGAGGGTCATGCCACCCAGGGTTTAGTGGAGGCTTAAAGAGGTTGAGGCGTGAACAGGGGCCCAGCGAGCCTACTCTATCCAGAACCCCAGTGTCTCTCTCTGCATGGTTTTTCTGAGGCCCTAAGCCTGTGTTTCCCCATCTGGAAACCAACTGAGGTATGAGGACACTCCAGAGAGCACCCTGGGGGACGGGCTTCTGCTGTCCTGACCAAAGGCCAATTGAAGGCACCATGAGAGGGGTGTACAGTGCACGCAGTTTCTGGAAGATACCCAGCTGGATCAGTAAGCCCCTCCAATTTTGGGGGGGGACCCCATGGGGAGGTCCTATTCTGACTTAGTGTTATTCTGTGCGTATCTGGAGGCTCCCAGGCCCCTGACTCAGTTTCTCCTTTTGTCAAAACCATGAGAAGTTACTTACTCATTTGACAGTTCCTGAACACTGAGGGCATCAAGTGTGATGCCGAATGGCACCAGAACACAGTAGTGACCAAAGCTGGCCCTGTGCCCTCCCCCTCCTTCTCCTGCCCCACTGCCGGTAGAGCTGAACTCTGCCCTGGGTTATAACTGTAACGGTAAGATGAGGAAGAGATGGGGGACTGGGTGTTCACAGAGAGGAGAAATCTAGGAGGGACAAGGGTAAAATAGCCACATAGCAAACTGGGGGAAGAGCATTGTAAGTGGGGGGACTCGGCATGTGCAAAGGTCCTGGGGCAAGATGGCACTTGGCATGTGGGAGGCACATGGAAGAGGCACTGTGGCTGGAGCAAAGGGAGAAGGAGACAGGAGGGGATGGGGAGGGGAGGCCCAAACTCTGAGGACTTGGACTCCTACAGTGAGGGAGGTAGAAGCCATAGAGGGGTAAGGGCAGAGAGGGAGCAGACTTGGTGTGCACAGGGGCCTCTGGCATTTCAGGATCCTGGCTAGGATGAGAGGAGCCAGGGTGGAGCCTGTGGAGTGTTGAGAAATGAGGGGAGCTGATACATTCTAGGACTGAATGCACACACTGGTGACCTTCATATTCCCCTTTTTGTTAAAACCTTGAGTGGATGCTGGGTGTGTGACACACATCTAGGAGGCTGAGGCAGGAGGATCATGATAGATTCAAAGCTAGCCTGGGCTACAGAGTGAGACCCTATCTTAAACCCCATTCCTAAAGAAGCCATGTGTGGAAGCTAAATCAAGGATCCATGCCCCCTGTGACTCTGATAGACTCTTTAAAATACTTATTTATTCCTTTTTGTGCATGTGGAGCTTGGAGGTATCGGCCCTCTTTCCACCAAGTGTGACCTGGGATTGAACTTGGCTTGTCATTGTCAGACTTGACAGCAAGCTCATTCAGCTGCTGAGCCACACTGCTGACCCTCTCAACACTCATTTCTTCAGCACATGGATACATCCTGCCTCCCAGTCATTCTGTGGCAGCATCATTGTGGGGACCCTGTTGGAGAACCCCTCAGTGTCCTCCCCACCAGGGAACATCTGTCTTCCCTGACTTCCCAGAAGGCCAATGGGGATGGGGCATCCATCGTGAGCCTGATGTTAAGGGAGCTGTGTGCAGGTAGAGTCCCTGTATAGGGACAGAGACTGGAGGGACCCTGGGTGACGAGGGGATGTGGCCCAGCTGCCCCTAGGGCAGTCAACCAGGGTGGAAAGGGAGGATGGCGGGCTTGGTGACATCAATTATGGATGTGCTGTGTGTGGGACATAAAGAATTCATGACACCGGGGGCTGCCTAGGGGCGGGTGGCAGCATAGGCCTCAGGAGACACTGCTAGGTTTTGGGAATCTTGCCATCTGGTTGTTAAACCCAGATTAAAAGTCAGGGTTTGAGTGCTTCCAGCTAAGTAAATCGTGTTGTGTTTATTATTTATTACATTTATTTACTGTGTGTGAGTGAGCCAGGCCTTTAGTGTGGAGGTCAAAAGACAACTTGTGGGAGTCGGTTCTCTCTTCCACCACGTGGGTCTCAGGGATTGAACTCAGTTCATTGGGCTTGATGGCAAGCACATTTACCCAATTCCATGTCAACAGAATGTAAATTATATTACAAATTTAAAAAGCTGTCCGGCATGGTGGCACATGCCACACACACAAAAGAAACTAGTGGCCACCAGTGAAGAGATCCCCCAACAATGTGGCTGTTTTTTGCTGTGGTCTGTGCGGAGTTTATCCTCCCTCTCTTATGTCTGTTGTAAGTGGTCTTCCCAGCTTCACTTTTCTCAAGTCACCTCTGTGGCTGGAGGTGGCCGTGGTGGCCACGTGGACACCATGAGGAACCTCAGACTTTTGCAGAAGCCTGGGCTTCATTACTTTGTGGCCGACTGTGAAGACAGGGCCTGGCAGACTGACAGACAAGAGGAAATATTTTCAGCTGTGTGAGGACCTGAGGACCCGTCCACCTCCAATGACCTCTAGTTCTAAAGAGAGCCGCCTGCATGATATGCAAATTAGTGAATGTGGAGTGTGACAGTAAAATTTATTTACAAAAGCAAGCAGGGTGGGGAGTGTGTGTGTGTGTGTGTGTGTGTGTGTGTGTGTGTTCTTAGCTGGAAAAACATATCTGATATGCCTATTGTGTGAACAAGCCAGGAGGTTGAAGAGTAGGAAGATAGAGGAGTGGGAGATTTTGGAAGGGGGCGTGTGAGCAAGCCAAGGGATGGGGGGTCTCCTAGCACTTGCAATGTCTTCAGAAAGTAGTGAAGACCTTTTATTTTGGCGACAGAATGTCACTGTGTAGACCAGACTAACCTCCAATTCACAGACATCCTCCTGTCTCTGCCTGCCAAGCGCTGGGATTAAAGGTCATCTGTGAGACTTGGTATGTCTGATGCTGGGGATGGAACCCAGGGCCTCCGGCACACCAGGCAAGCTCTCCCTGCTCCCCAGCCCCTGGGGGCATTCATTCTAGAAGCGGGAGGGTGATTGTGGGCAAATATCATAAAGTGTGGCACATGTCACATATGTTTGCTGATTGGAACTTGATGTGACAGGAAACATTGTGAGACCCAGCAAGTTCCATGGTGCACATTATTGTTCAGGGGCCATTCTGGCTGAGTCTATTGATGGCCCTACCCCCACAGTCATCTGTTATGTGTCTGTGGAGAACGGAGAACCGAGTTGAAGCTCAGGTGTCCTCCTCCGTGGCTACCTGCCTTGTTCTTTGAGGTAGGGTCTCGTTGAACCTAGGGCTCAGTGATGGGGCTTGGCTGGCAGGCCGTCGAGGCCTTGGGCTCCCCAGGTCCACCTTCTCAGCTCTGGGTTACAGGCACTTGCCATTCCACCTCGTTTTTTATGTGGGTAGTGAGGATTTGAGGTCTGCCTACACAGAGAGCAAGCTCTTTATCCACTCAGCTGTCTCTGAGGCCACTTGGCCGGGTGTAGCTTTGTTCCAAGGCCTGAGGCTACTTGGGAAGTGATGTTGGTGCTCTGTGGGGACCCAGCGTGTGGCTCTGTACAAGGAGAGGGTATCTTGGAGGTTATGGTGGCTTCCCGCACATGTGCTCTGGGTGGGCCAAAAGGGCGGGGGGGGTACATGTGGGTCACCTCAGTTTGACCCTCTCCAGTCACTGGTACCCCCTTATCTTTTCATGCTCTTCACAACCCAGTTAGCGCTCAGGAATTGATTAGTCATTGTGTAGACATTTACTGAGCACCAGCTCTATGCCTGGTGTATGTACTGTAGACCCCACCAAAACCAAGAGAAACCTGGATCCCAGCCTCTCCTCTCCCTACACCCACAGATGGGAACTGCTCCACCCAGCATGGCATACACCAGGCATAGTGGCAGACGCCTATCATGCCAGAACTCAGTAAGTGGAGGCAGGAGGCTGAGGAGTTCAAGGCTACATAGTGGGCTTCCGGTCAGCCTGGGCTACAGGAGACCTTGACTCAAAAAAAAAATCTAGAAGACAACCAAAAAAAAAAAAAAAAAAAAAACCTGGGGGGAAAGGAAAAAGCAGAAACTGCCAGGCGTGGTGGCACTCGCCTTTAATCCCAGCACTCAGGGAGGAAGAAGCAGGCGGATCTCTGTGAGTTCAAGGCCAGCCTGGTCTACAGAGTGAGTCCAGGACAGTCAAGGATACACAGAGAAACCCTGTCTGGAAAAACCTAAAAAAAAAAAAAGCAGAAACTGGGTCAGGGAGGTGCCTCTGAGCCTGGACCTTTATGCTTGGAAAGGCCTCCTGGAAGCCGTTGCAGCCACGCAAAGTCCCTGTGGCGCAGCCCTGTTGTGGGGGCCACAATGGATTGCTGAGTCAAGACAGGGCCCTGAAGTTGGGGCTGAGTCCTGGGGGACAGGGCTGCACACAAGGCTGCACCTGATCCAGTCTTGTGTAAGTGAAGGTGGTGTGTCCAGCAGAATCCCAGAGGTTGTTGGAGGGCTGCTGGGAGCTGCAATGATTGGCAGGGTTCAGAGTACAAGAAAACTCAAGTAGGTTGCCGCAGCGGTGAAAAGTCTTAGGTGAGCTGGGTGTGGTGGCACATGCCTTTAATCCCAGCACTCAGGATGCAGATCTCTGTGAGCTCCAGGCCAGCCTGGTCTACAAAGTGAGTCCAGGACAACCAGGGCTAGACAGGGAAACCCTGTCTCAAAAAACAAAACAACAAAAGAATTAAGGGGCCGGGCATGGTGGTGCACGCCTTTAATCCCAGCACTCTGGGAGGAAGAGGTAGCCGGATCTCTGTGAGTTCAAGGCCACCCTGGTCTACAAAGTGAGTCCAGGACAGTCAAGGATACACAGAGAAACCCTTTCTTGAAAAACCTAAAAAAAAAAAAAAAAACAGAATTAAGGGATGAAGGGGTTATGTGGTCTGTGAATTCAACTCCAGGGTCTAGATGGTCCCCAAATCATGTTATAATCAGAAGATGGCAGAAGTGGGGACCCTGGGAAGGCAGAGACAAGGTCTCTTTTGGTTACTTCTGTGTCCCTGGTGTTTGGCACACACCTGGTGCCCATTAACCCAGTTGAGTGAATGAATGAGTATTGGGGCTGAGTTCTGGAAGCTGGAGTGGGCTGTTTTGGCTCCAGACTTTGGCTGGGTATTTGGGCACTGGGTGAGCAGGGACCAAGGCCACAGCACCTTGTCCCTGGGAAAGTCCCTGCCCTGAAGGCCTCGCGTGGCTGTCACACAGGCTCCAGTAGGCAGGAAGGACTGCCGCCATCCTGGCCTGGTGGCTTAGATGGGGAGTTTCTGTCAGAACAATGGGTTTCAGAACAGGAAGTGGAGGCCAGCAGCTGGCTGCCCCAGGTGGCTACTGAATAGGAGTTGGAAAAGCCTGGACAGGACGCACTGCAGCTGTGCCCCTGCCATTCTTCCTGCTTCCGGAAGTCCATCCACACACTCAGCTTTACTTCTGAACCATAGAGTCCAACTTCAACTCTGTCCATGGGAAAAGCAAGGCCCAGGGATGGTTAGCACTCCTCCTGGGAGGTCACACAATCTCCAAGCCAAACAGGGACTCCAGGCTTTGTTCCTCTGCAGATCGCTCTGCCCTTTGTTCAGTGTCAACTGAAAAACAGCCTCAGGGTGCTGGAGAGGTCCCCTGCCTTATTTCTCTCTCTCTTTTCTTTTTTGAGAGGGTCAGGTAGCCCAGGCAGACCTCCAACTCCCCATGTAGCTGAGGACGACCTTAAACCTTGATCCTCTGCCTCCATCTCTGAGTGCTGAGTGACAGGTGTGCCATATCTAGTTTATGTGGTGCTGGGGACAGAGCCCAGGGCTCCGTGAGCCAGGCGAGCATTCTGTCCACCTCAGCCTCAGCACCATTCATAGACATTAGGGAGGAGGCAGGATTCAGGTGCAGGCACATCAGGGGCAGACTGCCGATGCTGTGTGGTCTGTGTGGACTTTGAGGGGAAAGATTCCGCCATTATGCTGTGTTCATTGCAGAATGGCATTGACTGAGGTGATGAAATGGGTTCGTGTGGCGGGTGCCAGGGCTGCCATGTAGCCCTGTGTCAACAGCCGTGTCTGGGCCCTGGCTGGTGGACAGCAGAGTTGGTGATCGAAGGGGGGCAGGGAAGTCCAAGAGGCCATCTTGTGCCTGACCTGACCTCTAAGGCCAGGGAGACTATGGCTGAGAGTGGGGGCTACCCCCCAGGGTCTGGGCTCACACAAAGGCTGGCTTTGTAGGGAACTCCAAGAGTGAGTGGGCTGGGGGGCTGTGCTGGCCTGGCCGCTAGGGCTGGGTGGGTGGTGGACAGCTGACCAGGGTCTGGGGCAAAAGCTGAGGCCCAAGGGCCAGATCTGAAGATGACCATGACCATATGTGTATTCCCTGACTCTTCTGGGTTTATTCACTCCCAGAGGGTTCTGGATTCCCCCAAGAACACAGCAGATGAGGGGTCAGTCCCTACAGTGTCCCTCTGTGGTCTGGGAGAGGTGGTGCAGCCATGCAACCCTTTGTGGCTCAGAAGGAATACCTCATAGGTCAGCTTAAGAATGCAGGGATGGGGGCTGGAGAGATGGTTCAGCGGTTAAGAGCACTGGCTGTTCTTCCAAAGGACCTAGGTTCAAATCCCAGCACCCACATGGCAGTTCACAGCTGTCTGTAATTGCCGGGCATGGTGGCGCACGCCTTTGATCTCAGCACTCGGGAGGCAGAGGCAGGTGGATCTCTGTGAGTTCAAGGCCAACCTGGTCTACAAAGTGAGTCCAGGACAGCCAAGGATACACAGAGAGAACCTATCTCAAAAAACCAAAAAAAAAAAAAAATGCAGGGATGGCTTCCTAAAGCAGGAGATACCGGCCGGGCGTTGGTGGCGCACGCCTTTAATCCCAGCACTTGGGAGGCAGAGGTAGGCGGATCTCTGTGAGTTCGAGGCCAGCCTGGTCTACAAAGTGAGTCTAGGACAGCCAGAGCTGTTATACAGAGAAACCCTGTCTCGAAAAACCAAAAAAAAAAAAAAAAAAAAAAAAAGCAGGAGATACCCAGGCCAAGTTGAGGGATGAATCTGTTACTGGGGAGAGTCAGGGGCTCTGGGTACTGGGAGGTATGTTTATTAGGAAAGAGGCAGGGGCTTGGGGGTAAGGCTTTGAGGGCTCTATAGAAGTTTATTAGCCAACTCTCAGTGGGTTTTAGTGCTGTCGTTTGGGGAAAATTCTAAAACTATTTGAACTGGGACAGAAGGTCTTGATGGATTGAAGGTCGTGACTGCTCCATGGGAGTCAGTATGACTGTCCTCTTGGCCAGTTCCTGGCTCCCCCCGCAATGGCCACCATCAAAAGCCTCAACTCTCAGCTTGGAAACAGCCAGCTAGCAGGTAGGGAATAGGGATGGTGGCAAGCCCTGCCAGACTTCACCATTCTGCATTCATTCCTTTGACCTGAACACCATGTCTGTTGTCCTAGCAGGGACCATGGACACGTTCAGTACGAAGAGCCTGGCTCTGCAGGCCCAGAAGAAAGTCCTCAGCAAGATGGCCTCTAAGGCCATGGTAGCCGTGTTTGTGGATGACACCAGCAGCGAGATCTTGGATGAACTGTACCAGGCCACCAAGGAGTTCACCCACAGTCGGAAGGAGGCGCAGAGGGTGGTGAAAAATCTGGTGAAGGTGGCTGTGAAGGTGGCCGTGCTGCTGCGGGCAGGCCAGCTAGATAGCAATGAGCTGACCCAGTTGCGACGGTTCCGGGGCCGAGTCCGCAGCCTGGCCATGACAGCCCTCAGCTTCCACCAGGTGGACTTCACCTTTGACCGTCGCGTGCTGGCTACAGGGCTGCTGGAGTGCAGGGACCTGCTGCACCAGGTGACCCGCC
The DNA here is from genome assembly GCA_907164525.1 of Lophiomys imhausi. NCBI lineage: Eukaryota > Metazoa > Chordata > Mammalia > Rodentia > Muridae > Lophiomys > Lophiomys imhausi. The sequence goes on from CAJQZJ010032834.1 coordinate 6,833,174, forward strand.
CACACCTCACTGCCAAGTCCCACGGCCGCATCAACCATGTCTTCGGCCACTTTGCCAATGGTGACTTCCTGGCTGCGCTGTACAGCCCAGCAGAGCCCTACCGGAGCCACCTACGCCGCATCTGCGATGGCCTCGGGAGGATGTTGGACGAAGGTGGGATCTGACCTGGAGCCAGCCGCCTGGAGACCCGCCCTCCACTGGTGACAGGTCCCCAAGAACACAGAACTGCCTGTGCCTGAGGCAGTGTCTCTTCTGCTCACCCTGTTGTAACTTATCTGCTTTTGTCCCAACTTCTGCTCCTTCTTGTCCCTCCTCCTACTTCTGAGACAGGTCTCATGTAGCCCAGGCTGATCCCAAACTCCCTATGTAGCCAAGACTGACCTTAAACTCCCGAGCCTCCTACCTCCGAGTGCTGGATGACAGGTGTGTGTTGACACCTCAGTCTGGGTGTTCTCATTCCTTCAAATAAGGTTGTGGAGACTTGGGAGAAAAGAACTATAGTCCCCCACCCCTGGTCCCTGCTAAGTGACCATTTCCCAAGGGGATTTGCTTTAGGAAATGGAGTTCAAACTCTGGCACCAAACTGGAGCTGAACAGGTCTGAGCCTGCCATGACAGATCCTTACAAAGCAGTGGAGTGAGGCACAAGCTCATTCCACCAATGCTACAGGACACCGGGCACTGAGAAGGGGTGAATGCTCCTGAGCTTAGGACACCAGCAGACGTGCTGGACAGGTGACGATGGCTTCTTAAGGAGCGACTCCAAGCACACTTAGGTGTTAGGATCTGACTCTTGACATGATCTATTGCTTTGAAAACCTGTTAGGAGACTGCACCCTGACATTTAAGAAAAGGAAGAAATAGAGCTGTTCAGATGGCTCAGTGTGTAGGGACACTTGCCACCAAGCCTGATGACTGAAGTTTAATCCCTAAAACTTATATGATGCAAAGAGAGACCCAGTTTTGGAAAGCTGGCCTCTGACCTCCACCTAGACACACCCACCCAGAACCATACCAGCAGCTCTGGCCCTTGGGAACATGGACTGGCCCTGACCACTCAGCAAGGAGGGTGCTGATCCAGGTGGAAAGTTGAAGTCCTCACCAGGAGGGAGGACAGGACTTGCCATCAAACCTGGGGACCTCAGAGGCTATCCCCAGCTCCAGAGCAGGGTCAAGTCACTGGGGACACATGTATGTGCTAAATTATAATTCCATATTTGGAAAACAAATCCATCTTTTCTCTTTGTATGGGAGCCTGGGCTTGTAGCTGACCCTGACTATGCATGTGGGAGCATACAGCCTCCAAAATGTGTGCTCACAGTCATGTGTGACACCATACCTGGCTTAACCCAATTAGTACCATGAGACAGAACTTTTGTCCTTGGAAAGGTGGGCAGGCTTCAGCTACATTTGTGCATAGCTGGGGTGTGGGTTAGTTGTTTAGAATTCCCCCAGTGAGAGGCTGTGGGCATGGTCAGGTTGGTGCCTTGCCCAGAATCCCCCAGTGAGGTGCGGGGAGCTTGGCTCAGGTGCCCATGCACCTGGTGAAGACTCGGGACCTGTGAAGATCCTGCATCTGTCTGTGGAGGGGATGGTGCAGCTTTTGTGCAATGCTGCAGGTGGGAAGGTTATCTGGGGTGTTGGGGGAGGACACAGAATATCCAGGGCTGAGTGCATTTAGGACAAAGTTTACAACCTGGAGCCTGTGGGGCCAGGCAGGAGTTACACAGGCATCTCCAGTGTATGCAGACAGCTGCCAACATTGCACACAGAAGATTCTAGCAACAGCTGTAGGTTATTTATTTTTTTGAGACAGGGTTTCTCTGTGCAGCCCTGGCTGTCCTGGAACTCTCTCTGTGGAACAGGCTGGCTTCAAATTCTAAGATCTGCCTGTCTGTGCTGGGATTAAAGGTGTATGCACCACTGCTTGATTAGCCAGGCTTTTTTGTTTGTTTTGTTTTTAAAGATTGTATCTTTCCCTGTAGCCCAGGCTGGCCAGGATCCCTGCCTGATGTGAGATGAGGGTGTCAGGTCCCTGAAGCCTCTCTCACCATTCCAGCTCCACAGGGGAACGTGTGTCACTTTAGGCCTGGGGCCACAGTACCAGAGCAACATGCTGCTGTCCCTCATGCTGACCAAACGGACCCATCAAGGGGACAGTCTGAGTTTTGTGGGGCTGTTTTCTTTTTGAGACAGGGTTTCTCTATGGAGCCCTGGCTGTCCTGGACTCACTTTGTAGACCAGGCTGGCCTTGAACTCACAGAGATCCGCCTGCCTCTGCCTCCCGAGTGCTGGGATTAAAGGCGTGCGCCACCACCGCCTGGCTTTTTTTTTTTTTTTTTTTAAGATTTCATACTGGGGCTGTAAAGGTAACTCAGCAGTTACAAGCATTTGCTGCTCTTGCAGAGGACCCAGGTTTGACTCCCAGCACCCACAGGAGGTTCACGACCATCTGTAACTCCAGCAGCAGGGGATCCAACACATTCTTGTTGCCTCCATGTGTACACAAATGGCACTAACTCACTGACAGACAGACATGGCATACATCTGAAGACATGTTGCTTCCATCTCAGTTCAAAAGCCCACCTGAAGCTGGAATCTGTGAGGACAGTGGCCTCATCCTCCGGTGCTAGTGCCAGAGGACACAGAGTGGTTCAAGGCAATGTGGTGGCTTAGGAGAGGTGACTAGTCCTTGAGGGTGCAAGTCATTGGCTGTTTTGTGACTCACCGTGCTGGCACCTGTGTGACAGCCACTCTTGGAAGAGGCCCCGTGCCTGGGCCTACTGCTGCTACTGAGGGAAGAGCTGATGATCTGGGTCTGGGTCCCAATCCCACAGAGCCCCGGCTATGGTGGTTACAATTTATTTACTTGTTCCATCTCTCCCAGCCTTCTGAAAGGAGGTGCCCTGGGAGGGGCAAGAAAGCAGTCCTGGGATGTGAATGCTCATCTGGGGCTCAGAGGGGGAGCCACACAATGTCTGAGTTCAGGAAAGTCAAGAAGTCTCTCAGTCTCCTCTAACACATGTCCTGCTCCTTCCCTGGTGAGATGGGCAACAGGGCTCAGAGAGTTCAGCGGAATGCTGCAGTGTAACCTGTTCAGGGCAATGCCAGCTCCTGTAGGAACCAGTGGCCCAGACAGTGTGCCTGAGGAAGGACGTGAAGCCCCACAACAGGTGAGGGTCACAGCTCCGAGCGTGACGCCTTGGCTACAATCACCAGCTTGGAGAGCTCAGCTTTGAAGGCCCCAGGCCTGTGAGACACTGCAAGACACAAGCATAGTCAGGCCCTGACATGATCTTGAGACCCGGGCAATGCCACCGGAGAGGCCAAGTATGGCAGGGCGAGAGGTCGATGAAAACTGCATTGCCAGGCATTGTGACATTACTGCAGCTACTCTGGATACTGAAAAAGGTTGGGGAAATCTAGGCCAGCCTGGGATCCTTAGAGAGACTGGGAAATTACAGAGGGCTAAGGGGTGTGGTCAGGGGTGGAACCCCGTCTAGAATCCCCCAGTGAGAGGTGGGGGTCAGGGGTGAAGTCTCAGTCTAGAATTCCCCAGTGAAGCCTTGAATGGGTTTTTGTGAGGACTGTGGGCTGAATTCCCAGGCTCTGTCGGTGTCTCCCTCACCAGACCCTTACAGAGTCTAGCTAAGGTACTTTAGAACACTTGATCCTCTAGATCTGGGCACTGAATGGTCCTTTCTGCTTTATATGGCAGCCTGCCTCGGATGTGTTGTCACAGCAACAGAAAATGCACCAGCACAAGTGAACAGGATGCTGTGGGCTAAACTGTCGGAATAGCTGTGACTCAGGGGTCCACCCTGCAAATGGCTTCAATGTAGCCCATAGCCCTTTTTTGAGACAGTCTCTGATCTGCAGTGTATAATCATGAGGCCTCTCCTCCACCTCTCTCCAAATGGCTCTTGCTGGGTGCTGGAATGCCTTCCACCTGCTGGGAACCAACTTTCACCTACCTGCTGTCTTGGTCACTTCAAACTCCTCGCTTTTCAGGGGGATATCACTCTCTCTCTCAAATGCGGCTTTGGACTAAAATAGAACAGTTCACATCAGCAGACACATGTCACTGAGAGAGAAGTCCCCTCCAGTCCCCTCGGTTTGGTCTCAGGCACACTTGCTAGGGTGGGTACGGTGTTCCCAGAGCGGAGTCCAGGCACAGTCCAGGCAGTGCATCAGCTCACGGTGACAGACAGCCTCAGTCTGTCACCTTGCTCCCAATAGCACACCCAAGGAGGCTGCTGTAGGGCTCAGGTGCTCTGAGGGTAGAGCCTGTCATCGGTTGACTTGAGGGACAGAAATGGACCAAAGCCACTGTGCTCCACCCTGGCTCCTCCAGCAGGACATAGCGACCTCTGCTGCCAACCTTCCTCATTTTCTGGCCTTCTAGGGTGAAGTAGGTTTATGCAGAATGGGCCAGGGACCCCCATTGTGGGCCTGACCCCATCATGGACCTTCTGCTGTGAGGTTGCCAACTCTGGTGGGAGCCCTGGGGGTTCTGCCCCTTGTAGTGAATGTCTGGGGCCCTGCAGACCCCTCCCATTCTCATGCCCCCACAACTGGCACTCACGTAGGCCATGGCATACTCGATCTCAGCACCCCGCACCTCAGCCTTGAACTGTGTGAAGTAGAGGTAGGACTTCCCCTGGGGCCTGTGGAGAGATAGTGTCAGTGCTGGGGGGACCCACCTGAAGCCCTAGAAAGAGCCTGGTGACATGGGACTCCATGGTGGGAAATTTCCAGGAAGCCAAACCCAGACATGGCTCTGTGGATTCCAGGGACTGGGAAAGAGAGGGATGACAGTTCCTGGGGACAGGGCTACCTCATGGGATTTACCTTTTTGTTTCAAAACTGGCTTTTGAGACAGGGTCTCAAGTAGTCCAAACTGGCCTCCAACTCACTATATATAGCCTTGAGCTCCTGATCCCCTTGCCTCCACCTTCCCAGAACTGGTGAACATGAGAAGCAGCAGCCGACTGTATTGCACAACGCTGCTTTGGTGACTTCCTGCCCTATGACCCAATTCCCCAGCCCCTGTCCCGCTCTTTGCCATCTCCCCTCCCCTCCCCTGCCTGGTGCCTTGGTGTCAACAAACACACTGGTGGCTTCCTCTCCTCAGGGTCGCAGGACTACCGTCCAGCCTGTTCCTTACTTATCCTGCAAGGACCTTGGTGTGCACATGCACAGTGGTGAGAGAGAGAGAGAGACTCCAACCCAGCCAGTGTGTGTGCAGTGGCTCACCTCCAGATGGTGCAGGTAAAGTGCTGATTGTCTTCACTTGTCCCCAGGCTCATCTGCCATTGCTGGGGAGAGAAAACAGGCTTGGTGAGCAAGGACAGGTGGTCAGACTGCAAGGCCCGCCACACATGGTCCCTCCCTGGCTCTGACTCACACTAGAGACACTGAGCTGTCCCACAACCAAGACACTGTCTATATCACTTTCTTCCTGTAAGACATCTTGAGAGCAGCATGGCAACAGTAAGACCCTGTCTAACAATCAGACAGGGTTGGCGGCTGTGGGTCAGTATCTAAACATGGGGTCCTGGCTCCATCCCCATACACGGGGCACAGTGGAGAACGCCTCTCACTCCAGACAACCAGGAGTAGGAAGTCAGTCTGGACTACATGAGACCCTGTGTCAAAAACCAACAATCCAACACAGCCAAATGAAAACAAAAATCAGCCATGGCTGGAAACATGGCTCTGTGCTCCTCCAGAGGACCTGGGTTCTGTTCCCTGGACCTACATGGCAGCTCAGTTACTACAGGATTGGTGGGAAAAAAAAGATGGTCACCGCACTGCTCTGAGTGAGCCTCTGTGCCCTGAAAACAGCCCATCTGAGAAAGGCTGCTGAAAGAGTCCACGCTCTGCTTTTTCTTTAGAGACAGAGTCTCCTGTAGCCAGGGCTGTCCTTGAACTCTTTCTTGATCCTCTTGTCTCAGCCAGAAGAGAGCTGCCACCCTCTCCAGTTGCTATGGGCTCCTCTTTATTTATTTTATGTCCATTGCTGTTTTGTCTGCATGTGTATCTGTGAAGATGCCAGAATCCCCTGGAGTTATAGACAGTTGGAGCTGCCATGTGGGTGCTGGGAATTGAACCCGGGTCCTCTGGAAGAGCAGCCAGTGTTCTTAACCACTGAGCCATCTCTCCAGCCCCTATTGGCCCATGTCACAGCCATTTATCTCAGGTACACCCAAACCCTAAAACTGCTGACAGAATAAAGTGGAAAATTTCCTTTCTCTGAACCATTTAACATTAAAACACACAAGTCTGCAAGGTCTAGCCCATCATCCAGCCATCACCACCATTCCATCAGGACAAAAGGAAGCCCCTTGCTGAGCCTTCAAGTCCCTCTCCAGGCCCCAGGACATCCACTTCCTGTCTCTGGGTTCCCCTGTCTTCTGTCTTTGACATTTCCTGTAATGGAATCCCATAGTATGTGGCTTCTGTGTCTGGGTCTCTCACTGAGTACAGTGTCTTTTTTTTTTTTTTTTTTGTTTTTCGAGACAGGGTTTCTCTGAATATCTCTGGCTGTCCTGGACTTGCTTTGTAGACCAGGCTGGCCTCGAACTCACAAAGATCCGCCTGCCTCTGCCTCCCAAGTGCTGGGATTAAAGGCGTGCGCCACCACTGCCCGGCTGAGTACAGTGTCTTTGAGGTCCCTCTGGACTGTGGTGTCAGAGCCATGCTCTTAGTAGCAGAAACTGTCACCATCAACTTTCTTTGGGCTGAGAACCTAGCTCTGGAAGTGGGATCCGTGTTTGTCTCAAAGCTCCCTCCAAGCAAGGTCTTGGGCGAGAGCTGGCCCAGCCCTGTAACAGGCAGCAATGACAACAGGACAGGAGTGCAGGCCACCCCAGAGAGGCCCAGCTGAGGACCTGCTGTCCTGTTTAGTTTCATGTCCACTTGACACAAGCTAGAGTCATCTGAGGAGGGAGCCTCAGGTGAGAAAATGCCTCCATAAGATCTAACTGAAGGCTTCAGGACAGCCCGTACTGTTACACAGAGAAACCCTGTCTCAAAAAAGCAACAAACAAACAAACACACAACCAAACAAAAAAGATCTAACTGAAGGCAAATCTGTAAAGCATTTTCTTAACTAGTGATTGATATGGGAAGGCAGTTGTGCCATCCATGGGCTGCTGGTCATGGGTTCTATAAGAAATCAAGATGAACAAGCCCTGAGAAGCAAGCCAGTAAGCAGCACTCCTCCATGGCCTCTGCATCAGCTCCTGCCTCCAGGATCCTGCCCTGCTTGGGTTCCTGTCCTGACTTCCTAACATGATGAACAGTGATGTAGAAGTGTAAGCTGAATAAATGCTTTCCTCCCCACATTGCTTTGGTCATGGTGTCTCATCTCAGTAATAGCAATCCTGACTAAGACAGATTTGAAACCATTCCAAAGTCATCATGGTGACTCATCACAGTAATAGTAACCCTAACTAGGACACCCAGGTTCAGTTTCCAGCACCCACATGGCAGCTCACAACCAGCTCCAGGGGAACCAACTCCTCTAACCTCAGTGGGCTGTGGGGATTTCTGCTGACTAGGATAGAAGTCTGGCCTTGCTGAAAGGTCCCTGAGCCCAACACTAGAACAACAGACTCCTCTTGTCCAGCTGAATCCTCTTTCCTCTGATTTGGGGATCACAGATTCCCAGAAATATGTCACATGGGGTAGTCCTCCTCTGACTTTCTAATGATATCTGTTGATGCCTTGGCTTTCAGACAATAACATTCAGTCTAGGCCTCTAGCCTCCCTGGAGTTTTCCCTACCCTTACTTCCCATAAATTAATTAGGCATTCCATTTTCTTTCTTCTGATTGGACAATGCCCAACAAGTCATATGCAACCTCTTCTCAAACCCTTCCCTGTAACCGAACTTTTAAATTATTATTTATTTAACTCTTATTTATTACTAAATTCACTTATAACAAACACCAGCAATTTCTTAACTATTAATCCTATAAATTCCTACAACCCCTTTAACCTATCCACTAAACCTATTGATAAACATAACAACTACTTTCATAACCTTTTAGAATGATACAGTCTCTGGGGCAGGTCCTCAGTCGTCAGGAACACAGTATTTGTTGTAGATTCTTTAACACACTTAGCAGTCCTTCTTCTGGATCTCTCAGATGCAGGTTCGTCAGGGTAGTTGGTTCTGTGGGAGACTCCAGCCGTCTGCAGGCCAACTTCTTTTGAATCAGGAACTCAGTTGCTCTGCCTCAGTCCTTAAAGCCAGGCACAGTTTCCCCTAGGCCACTGTTCGGACAGATCAAACCCCTCTAGGCAAAAGCTGAGCCACAAGGTCCAGTCCTTGGCCTTTTGGTGTCTTGCTCAGGCTTTCTTTGCTCACCGGCTTCTTTCTGCCTCAGGGAGATCTGGCCATTGGTCTACCAGAACTT